>JAODKL010000107.1:4025251-4042029 GCA_026780765.1 Petrocephalus schoutedeni | reverse complement strand
TTTGCTATATGGATGTCCTTAACCAAACCAACTAGTTATGTTATGCCCTTTAAAGCTATAAATATGCTATATTTTTAAATCCTCCTGGGACACTCCTTAAAAAAATAAAGCAAATGAAAGCCCAGCACTTCCTGATCAACATCAAACTGAATACTGGTATAGTTCAGCTCATCTAATTCCACAACAGCTTCAAGGCACATTTTCATTTTTATAAAGCAGAGATTAAAATCATTTGTAGTGTTTGAGATGCTGGCTTTTGGCTCGCTTGCAAATGCAATCCCTTCACTGCTATCTGTCCCTGCTGCTGGTCTAATCTGGAAATCAGGAGTCTGATAAACTCTTTTCAAACTCTGCTTTTACATGCCTTGATCCAACTGTCCTTCATCAACCCCTCAGTTAATGTTTCTCTGAAGTCTTTCTGTATTAGCTTAGCATCTGACCTGCAGTTATATTCCATGTCAGCTTAGCAACTGACCTGCAATCATACTTTATGTTAACTTAGCATCTGACCTGCAGTCATACTTTGTTAGCTTAGCACCTGACCTGCAGTCATACTTTATGTTAGCTTAGCATCTGACCTGCAGTCATACTTTATATTAGCTTAGCATCTGACCTGCAGTTATATTCCATGTTAGCTTAACATCTGACCTGCAGTTATACTCTATGTTAGCAACTTATCAACTGACCGCCAGTTATATTGTCAGCTTAGCATCTAAATATTAGGGCAAGAGAAGCTAAATTGCTGGTAATTGGAGGAGCAAACTGCCTGTAGCTAATGCTGGCTGTGTACCGACTTTAGCATGGGTTACCAGTCCATGACGTTATTAAGGCTGAATGTGAGCCCTGATGACTACATAGTAACTTCTGGGGTTCATTAAGGAGGCCATCTGTGACTGCTGTCACCTGACCTCGTAGTGTGCGCAGGAAATGGCGCAGCAGCTCCCCGTGGGCGTCCCGGAAGCGGTCGCTGGTGGTCTGGGGGCAAGGCCCTGGCGAACGGCTGTGATCGGAGATGCCCAGCGGGTTCCTGTTCTCCATCTGCAGGGAGCCCGCGGAGCCGTACACCTGAAGCATAACCAAGGGCCAGAGATGCTATGGTTACACACCCAGGACATAGAATAGAATAGAATAGAATAGCTTTATTGTCATTTACACACAACGTGGGTCCCCGTGTTTATCAAACCAGAGATAAGAAAAACACACAACACCAAAAATAAAAAAGGCACAAATACCATACTAGTGAAGTAAAATGGAAAACCTATACTGGAATTGATATAATAATACGTTTTAATGATTTCCCCCCAGGATTAATTATATTTACGTCACATTTGGGTATGAATGATGTAAATATATGTGTGTAAAAAAAATGATCCTGGCTACTGAGTATTAACGAAGAATTAACAACCCATCTGCCTGGGGTCCAGAGAGGTCATTGAAATTAAAAATGCGCACACAGACACACACACACACACACACGCACGCACGCACGCACACACACACGCACGCGCGAGCACGCACTTCGAGTCTTTGGTCGCAGCTCTTGTTGCAGTGCTGGCTAACGTCCAGGGATGCGATGGCGCCACTGGGGAACTTCATGCTGACAGAAACGGCATCGGCGTCACTGAGGGAAGCCAGCTCTGCGGAGAGAAGCCCACGGCGGGTCACCCTGCCCAGCCAGCGTCGCCAGACTGGCCTACTTTACCTTGCGGTGTTTCGCCACATTGACTTTCGTGCACGTTTTCATTCGGGGGTCCACGAGAGGTCACATGAGCGGCTACATTGCAGAGACTGTACCTGCCCTAAAGATAAGCCTGACAGATATCTCCTCAGTAAGCAGCAGGTGGCGTAATAGTGATATTTTTGTAAACTCGCAAGATACTCATTCTGTAAGACCCCTTAACAAACTAGCAGGGGTGTCAATTGCAGGTCCAGAAAGTAAAAAAATCCAAACCAGGATTTTGTTTCAACCAATCAGTTGAGCATAAAGAGTCACAGTCATAGTGTGCTCAACTAGTTGGTTGAAACAAAATCTCGGTCTGGATTTTTACTTTCTGGACCTGAAATTGACACCTCTGCAAACTAACTCCCCCCAAGGTGGGGGAGGGGGGAGGGGGAACGTGTGGTTTAGCAAGCTAGGACAGTGATCCTGCAATTGGAATGTTGGAGCATCCGAGCACTAGCTATGATTCCTTCCTTAACAAACAGCCCCGGCGTGACGTATCAGTCTGATTCTATGCACCGGCTGCTCCATAGACAGCCGTGAAGCAGCCACACTCAAAAATCACAAAGCTAAGCGTCGACTTCCTTCCGGCTCGCCACCTGTACAGAAGGCATGGCCCAGCGAGAAGATGGTGTCGGGGACCCGCTCTCCCAGCATCCAGCAGATGATGTCAATGTCATGCACGGCCGCGCCGTGAAAGATTCCACCTGCGGCGAATGAGAAGACAGGAGGATGGCCGTCAGATGAGCTACACGCTACATACATCAATGTCCAGCAACGCCACAAGGAATCATTGTTAGAACCGATGTCTTTTACATCATTATATCATTACATAATAACTGATCTCACAGTGGAAGGCAGTGCTGTAATGCGTAGGGGTTATGCAAAGTCCTATATCTTCGGGGAAACGTGACCATATAGAAATATAAGATTCATACCAGATGATCTGATAGTGGCGACAGAAGGCTGCGGATACAGGCGACTCACAGCAGAAATCCTCTGGATCCTACCCAGGCTGTCGTTTTCCTTCACCCGCTTGTATAAGTACTGCAGGGCTGGGTCAAAGCGTCTACAACAAACACGTACGCAGATGCTTGCTCTGAGCCACGGCACACACGGGCCTCCGGACACATGGCCGAGCGGCGTGGGACACGTACTTGTAAAAGCCACACACAAGCGGTCTCCCCCGCCGATCGGCTTCATCGAAACAAGACTCGGCTATGTTCCTGTCTAAACTGGGCAGCCTTTCACAAAACACCCCTTTACCTGCAAAACACAACGTGCCTGAATGACCTCACATCACACTTATAATGCATCTCTGTCCGCAACATTTCCCATTGGTGAGAAGAGGAGTTTTTTTTTTTTTAATGAACCTGCACGTAAGGCACGGAGGACCATCACTGAGGCCTCGTTTGGCGGAGAGCACACGACGACTCCTGTGACCCTGGAACAGGAAGAGACAAAGAGCATCTTAGCTAAGCATCTTAGCTTAGCTTATGTTCTTAAGCAACGGAAGCCAACGAACACCAAAGAAGGGCCCAAAACAGGGAACAACCCAGGATGGGGCGCCACCCCATGGGGGGGGGGGGGGGCGTGTTTAAGCAATACTTAGAAGTATCCATGGTGAATTCAGCACTGATCGATTATTATAACCAGAAACATAGAATAAAAGGAGACTGGAGACCCAAAGCATATATCTACCTAACTTACCGTGTTTTTATTGTCATAAAAAATCGAAGACTTCTAGGTTTGTGGTGAGTCTGTCTCTTTGGGTAAGATTTCTCTTTAGATTAGCATCTCTTTGATTAGGGACTTGGCATATTGCCAACTAATTTCAAATAAATATTGTTTTACTCAATATGAAGCTTACAGGACATAAGAAGGAAGAAGTGATTCAAACTGTAACATCAATCCGGCTGGAACTCCATGATAAGACCAGAAGCTTATTTTGTTTCCTTTTATTGAGTCATGGAGGTATATAGGATGCATTTCCAGCAGTATAATTCAGGATGTAACAACGTTTTGCCATATAATGTGAGATCATGCACCAGACAGTAGCTCAAACAGCCAATCAGCATATCCCAACTTCAGGCAGCCAATCAGTCAGATGCAACCTCAAACAACCTCCAGCTCACGCTCAGCTCCCGACCTACCGCGGGTCACTCAGCGCGACGTCTGCATCGACAGTGCGCAGCAGCCTGGTGTGGGCCAGTCGCTCCTGGCTGAAGAGGCCTTCTGCTTCCCGCCGCTGGTCGTCCACCACATACAGCAGCTGGCAGCAGCTCTCCTCCAGGAGGCTCCGGCAAAGCGCCGTGCTGCCAGACACCGCCCCGAACACAGCCAGCCCGGTGCCGAAGCCACCTGGCTCCCTTCCCCCAAAAGCGGGCCGGGCCGCATCCGGGGGCAGCAGCCAGGGCCTCGGGCCCCATGCCGGCAGCCCCAAGCCACGGGCCTGTGGGGCAGACACTGATGGGGTGCAGACCACGCCCTTCCCCTCGGGGCCACCGCCGGAGCAAACGCCAGAACCTGACTGAGAGGGGGGACAGGGGTGGGATACCAGGCCGGAGGAGGAGCAGTGGGTCCCAGCCGAGATGAGCTTGGACTGCAAGGGCGGAGGAGACGCGGAGTCCAACTCCACAGGTGAGCCTGGTTGAGCCTCGACTTCTGCTGACCTGCGAAGAAACAATAGCAGGGTCTTCTGCTGGCCAACCATGAATGAAAGAAGAGGAGAGCCCAATCAGACAATGGCGTGGGACTGACAGCAAAAACCACGATGATCTCAGAGCTGCACAGAGGTTTAATTCAATTCAATTTATTTTTATATAGCGATCTTCACAACAGAGTTGTGAACAGCAGCACAACAGAGAAACTATCATATATAGAAGAAGAAGTTAATCCAGCGCATTACAGTGCATTCTGACTTCTTAAGTGCAGAACAGAACACAACAGAAGCCAAAACAAAGAGCAGTGCTCATGAAACGTAAAACAAATTTTACAAGTTCATTAACATACAGCAGGGACTCCATCAATTTCAGTACACAATAAGCTGAGAATTCAACTGTTTTTCATATTTAAAATGACTGACACATATGTCATAAAATGTAGTAAAATAACAAAATCATGGTGCACAAAACAAACTACAACTATTAAACACCCTCCATTGAAATAGGGCACCAGGCAACATAGGCCTACAGGTTAAATTGTAGCAAATAATATTTAAGACAGTAAATGTTTAAATCTTTAAAATAATTAACGTTTTAAAAGAAAATATTTAATAAACACTGCAGCCCTGTATTGGATAAGAGTTATGAAAACCAGACAGTAGCAGGGTCTTCTGCTGGCCAACCATGAATGAAAGAAGAGGAGAGCCCAATCAGACAATGGCGTGGGACTGACAGCAAAAACCACGATGATCTCAGAGCTGCACAGAGGTTTAATTCAATTCAATTTATTTTTATATAGCGATCTTCACAACAGAGTTGTGAACAGCAGCACAACAGAGAAACTATCATATATAGAAGAAGAAGTTAATCCAGCGCATTACAGTGCATTCTGACTTCTTAAGTGCAGAACAGAACACAACAGAAGCCAAAACAAAGAGCAGTGCTCATGAAACGTAAAACAAATTTTACAAGTTCATTAACATACAGCAGGGACTCCATCAATTTCAGTACACAATAAGCTGAGAATTCAACTGTTTTTCATATTTAAAATGACTGACACATATGTCATAAAATGTAGTAAAATAACAAAATCATGGTGCACAAAACAAACTACAACTATTAAACACCCTCCATTGAAATAGGGCACCAGGCAACATAGGCCTACAGGTTAAATTGTAGCAAATAATATTTAAGACAGTAAATGTTTAAATCTTTAAAATAATTAACGTTTTAAAAGAAAATATTTAATAAACACTGCAGCCCTGTATTGGATAAGAGTTATGAAAACCAGACAGATTGATTGCATTATTTAATTGAATATTATGTTTTATTGCCATCTAGTGGCCATTAACATAGCTGCTCAATAAACATTGTCTGGATTACATTAATATTCTGAGTATTTATACAGTTTGCAGCCTGTCCTATAGGGCAGGAAACACCCTGGATCAAACCCCAAGATGTGTTTTGGACTGCGAGAGGAAAACGGTGTTTCTGTGAAGGCAACCGGAACTGGAGGAGGAAGTGAGACCCACACCTGCTACCCACAAACCTCCACTACACCTCCTGCTCAAGGCGGAGCTTCCTCAAAGGCTCCATGCCCTTCCATCCTAAACGGCCAGGCGATGAGAACGGACATGGGTCCCGGACATGGCTACCTGACAGTGAGTGATCTCCATCATTCAGGATCCAAGATCCAATCAATAAAACGACAAGGGTGCCCAAATTTATGCACCTGCCTAATTTTGTTTAAGTAACTATTGTACACTTTCTGTAAATCCTATAAACTTCATTTCACTTCTCAAATATCACTGTGTTCGTCTGCTATGTGATATATTTCAATGAAATTGCTGATCCAAACAACCAATGATTTATAAAGAAAAATCATGAAAATTATCAGGGGTGCCCAAACTTTTGCATGCCACTGTATGTATCCCACATTGGCACCTTCAGCCATTGAAGTGACACATTGTTATGTTTATTGTGGGGTGGGGGAAGGGGGGTGGGCAGGGGACCGAGGAGGTCGGGAGTAAATAGCCAAACAGATGGCAAGATGCTTCTTGCAGCCCGGTGCAAACGGATACTCAAGAAAAAAAAATAAAAACATGGCACATGGCATCTATTCGGCCAAACTCAGGTCACTGGATAGCGTCCGTGTTTCACAGCCATACAGCAAATTAGAGAGCAGCAAGACTCAAGAGAGACAAGGACCTTTGTTGTCTTACAAAGATATTGGGAGCACCACAAACAGCTTTACTTTCCAGCGACCCCGCCCCCCATGCTCTCCCAATCCATCTACTGACTTCACTGCCCAACTAAGAGACCCTCTCGATGCAGTCGACATTCTCTCCACAGACAGATACACTGCTGAAGGCTGTGCCCAAAAGGTCATTAAAGGCCAGGATCATGGTATTTATCCGGGTCACTCGCAAACCCAGACCCTCAAGACTCTCAGTCTCTCAAGTCCACCGATCAGAGCCTCTATTGATGCGGCGAAGACCACGGCATCGTCAGTAAAGTCAAGATCAGTGAAGCTTTCTTCATCAACAAATGCCTCACAGCCACTGGACCCCATGACCCTGCCCAACACCCAGTCCATGCAAGCATTAAACAGAGTAGGAGTAAGAATACATCCTTGACGAACCCCAGAATCAACTTGGAAGAATACAGTTCTGCCTCCTTGCTGCACAGCACTCACAGTACTAGACTACAGGCCAGCCATGACATCCAACAACCTCCAAGAGATCCACGAAGTCTCAGGATGTCCCACAGGGCATCTCAATCAACTGAGTAGGATGCTTTAAGAAAATCAGCAAAAGCTGCAAAGAAACTCTGCCAATATTCACGTTTGTGCTTGATGAGAACCCTCAGGGCCAGGAGGCAGTCAATGGTAAACCTCTTAGGCCTAAAGCCAGACTGTTCCAGTAGCTGGTAGGTGAGCAAGTGATAACAGGTCCTATTGAGGATGACCCTGGTAAGGACCTTACCCAACACTGAGAGCAGTGTTATTGCCCTGTAGCCACAATCCAGACCACCCTTCCCTTTCCAGATAGGGACAACGTGTTCCATTTTCCAGTCAGTTGGGATGATGCCCGGCTCGCAAATGGAAGGAAAGATTTTGGAATGTAATTTATTTGGCAACACCTTACTTAATGAGGCACAAATACTTAGTAACAACTCACTTACTACTGAAGTACAAACTACTAACAAATCATGAACAAATAGTTGCTAATTGAGATAAAAGATGTTTCACGATTCATTGATGATGAATTAACCTGAGGTCACTAAGTAACAAAGACTTAGTCTGTGGTTAATTAATAAATAAGTAATAGTATAATACTATATTATTTATGCCCTGAGAAGTAAAGTTTTACTTTATTTGGGTGGACTATCCCTTTAAACTTATTTAAGTAGAACCTCCCAAAAATATATAGTATGGTTGTGAGTTTTTGAAATAATAGGTTATGAGAATCGGCCTTTTCCCTATTTCCTTGCAGGTGCATTAAAAATAATAATAATAATAATAATAATAATAATAATAAATCGGTAGCATTTATAGCACTAACTAGGGAATTCTTAGTGGAAGAGCACAGTTGGCTTCTGGCACCTAGGTACAAATAGCATCTGCCTGCTACATACATCCGGGTGCGAATAGCCCCACTAGCCGTCTACCCCAAGAGCACATGCAGCGTTTCTGGCTACTGACACTTGGGTGCAAAACGCATCTGCCTAACTACAGTATGGCCAAACTATAATTAACTCTAAGTAACCTGAATGTATTTATAAAATAGACAGGAGCTGGATACACGGCAATATGTATTTCATAAACTGAGGAAGTTAATAAATAAGCGTTTCAATTATCCATATATTATTTCAATTACGAGATCCTTTCCGCGATTTAATAACAGTGACGCTCATTAATTTGACATTTGGCATCAGCATCGTTTACGATTATCGCGCTACCATGTAACACTGGAAAAGTTGCATGTTTCATGTTCGGTAACATTTAGGATGGCAAAGGAATCACACAAAACGCAAGGCAATTTACTTATGGCATAAACCAAGAAATGTAAGTCATAAATAATGACAGCATAAACATTTTTTTAAACTGCACAAACATGACGCAAATTATTGAGACCGGTTTGGTCGAATTTCACGATGGTGACGTCACCACGTAAACAAACATTTATCTCTCATGAACTAAAGCAGCACAAACGAAAATTTCAATGTCACAAATGCAGCAGGAACGACTGGGACCTGCCTGGTTAATATCTGAAACATATGGGGGGCAACTTCAAGCAGAGGTGCAGGGCAACCGGGCTAATAACGACGACGGCGGGCCGTGACGTGCCGCAAAAAGGAAACTTATTCACTCCGCGTGTTTAACTGGTTTGACTTGCAATATTTTCTGCTCACTGGAGAGATGGCGTATATATGAAACGGTGTATACTACAATACGAGACTAATTGCGTCCCTTGTCGACTCAATACGGGACGCAGCATCTGATGTTCCAATACGGGACGATCCCGTATTATAAGGGTCGGATGGCAGCCCTACTTACAGGTGACTGGGCTTGCGGCCCCACGGTTTTGCGAGTCGTCTGTTCCTGAAATGTCTGGCCGAAGCCAGGTGCTCGAGTATCCGGTCTCTGCGGACTCTCACCGGGATCTCGCAGGATTTACAGTACAGTATTTCCAGCACTGTCCTTTCCCCGGAGTTGTGCTGCTCCACCAGCTGCCGCTTTACCCCCAGATCGCTGAACTCGGCAGCGTAGTCGTGCAATGTCTTCTTTTTCCTCCCCATCTTTGGGAGAGCATACAGGTAGCCGTTCAGTTTCTGTTATTTTTTCCTAATAAGCCCAAAAAAGCACTCCGTCTGCGATGCAGGGTAGACCGATTCGTTATAAGATACGGGGTGCGTATTTGCTCCCTGGTGAAAATAGTCACACGGCATCTATTCGGCTATTTACACCCGGCCACCTCACTCCCCGCCCCCCGGATCCACAGAAAACGAATACACTGTGTTGCATGCATGTCCGTAGCCAGCTATTAAGTCACCGAGGTCGGCACCTCGGTATTTTTTGTAGCTGGGGAAAAAAATGCGATAACAAATAAAATTAAAAAAAAAAAAATATATATATATATATATATAAAATTTAAAAAAACACCAGCAGCCGAGAAGAGCTTCTCTGAGGTGAGGGCATGCTTAATCCGGCGTGGACACGGGGCATGCTTAATTCGGGCTGGACACACAGCGTCCGCTGAGAGGTGTGGGAGACAGCAGCACTGTGGCAGACCTGCGTCTGACCTGACAGGCAGCGTACCATTAGGTAAGCCAAAGCAATGATCGTTACTCTTAATTGGAAGAAACCTTCAAAACAGTAACCTGGGTGCAGTGTCTCAAGTGAAGTCAATTGTATGAAACATGTTAAATATGCTTACTCTGGTCATGACGAAGGCTAAATAATTTCTTTGCGCACACATACACTACACTAAAAGTGTTCCAGTTTAAAGTCACAGACAGAGGGAAGGGTGCAGCCACACCTGTGTCCATTGGACAATTGTGTTTTTACATGGCGGTGCTGTACCTTGGTTAAAACACCAATTAAATCAGTTTCTTGTAAATAGCAACATGTCTCTTTTATGTATGTAATTTGGACTAAACCAAAACGGGAGCAGTTATGGTGATTCCAAAGGGCCCCTAAAAAAATTGGAGCATGTCAAAAATGGTCTGGATTGGGGGGGGGGGTATGATATCCTGTCATCGGACCTAAAATTTCCAGCCGCACCCCTGCCAGCAAATATCCATTTGCACCCTCCCCAACTCACTACTTTTCAAATCCTGACTACAGCCTTGCAGGTCCCAATGGTTGCATGCATGGTTACAACACTTCACTTCAAAGGTGGGATATAAATATACAAATATACAGGCTAGGCCACAATTGACACAAAATGTACACTTGTTTTAGCAATGGCTAGCTAGACGATGGTACACAGTAATCTTGCTAACGACCATTACAACAAGCTGCGTGGTTTGAAATTAATTTCTCACAATGGGGTAGAATTCCTCTCTTACGTGTAGCACATATGGAGGATTTTTAGACTGATTCCACACAGGTTGCTATTACACAATTTCATTAGCTATAGAATTTTCTGTGGAACAGCACTGCTGGCTACTGCCACCTGGATGCAAATAGCATCTGCCTGCTATATACACCCGGGTGCAAATAACCGCATTGACTATCTACCCGGAGTGCAAAAAAGCATCTGTCTAAAAGAAGCCCTAATAACAGAGACCTGTGACAGATCAACAAATCCTTTAATTTTCATTCAAGAGGCTGCATTGCTAAAGAGCCAAGCTATAATTAACTCAAAGTAACCAAAATGTATATATAAAATACAACTAATACACTGCAATATTATTTTAATAATCTGAGGAAGTTAATAAATAAGAGATTAAATAGGAGTGACGCCCATTAATTGACATTTAGCACCATCATCGTTTACAATGTAGCACTGCAAAAGTTGCATGTTTCATGTTTGGTAACATTTAAGCAAACAAACACAACGCAAGCTATCCTATTCACAGTACGACAGTAAACTTAGATCCACCGCCTCCTGGGCTGATCACCGTACCACCCATACGGCAGGTATAGGTAGCTAAGCCAGCCTGGCCGCTTAAAGGTCGGGGACGACTTATATTTTATAGTTAGGAAAGTGGATCTGCGTTCATCTTCGCAGCTAACAGATGTTAGCAAGCTAATTAGGGCCAATCGCGTTTACTTCGGCGGTCTGAAGAGCCTGGCGGAGGCACGGGCGAGGAGCGCTCGGCTCGGCCGTGCGGGGCTTTCGGCAAGCCGGTACTTACAGGCGACTGGTCTTGCGGTCCCACAGTTTCGCTAGTCGTCTGTTCCTGAAATGTCTGGCCGAAGCCAGGTGCTCGAGTATCCGGTCTCTGCGGACTCTCACCGGGATCTCGCAGGATTTACAGTACAGTATTTCCAGCACTGTCCTTTCCCCGGAGTTGTGCTGCTCCACCAGCTGCCGCTTTACCCCCAGATCGCTGAACTCGGCAGCGTAGTCGTGCAATGTCTTCTTTTTCCTCCCCATCTTTGGGAGAGCATACAGGTAGCCGTTCAGTTTCTGTTATTTTTTCCTAATAAGCCCAAAAAGCACTCCGTCTGTGATGCAGGGTAGACCGATTCGTTATAACGAGATATTATGCGCTGTATTATTTTTAAAACCGGAGTGGCTAACAGCTAGCTAGCAAAAAAAAAAAAAACATTATATACATATATTTTTTGTCCGATGACCGGAGTGGCGGTGTATTTTTTTCCACATTTAGCAATTCGGCGACACTTCCTCCAGCGTGCAGCCCGTAAAGTCCTTTATTCGGTGTTTATCGAATTAAAGGGGTCCCCTTGTTTGTCGTTTCCTTCCGCTCTTTCGCATTATTCATTGTTTAGCTTCATATAACCAACAAGCGTGCTGAGTAGCGGCTTGAGGATTATTTGTACAGGGCAATTCCTTCTTAGTATTTTACTTTCAATGATGTGTACAGACGGATGCTTTTCACCCGACAGTTGGAGGCTATGGTCCATGCTATACACATTTATTCAAAAGAAAGTGTTCCCGTAAATCTTTTTATACTGCTTAAGTCACACGAGCAACGGAAATACGTCTTGCCACTTAGTTTCCTCAAATCTTGTTTGACTCAAACTTTTTTTTTATGTTGCACTTATGCATGTTTGATAACTATAGCATCGACCCAAGCAGACGTTATTATATGCTTTTAATGGTTTTAAAAATGTTTTTTTTTTTTTTCATCCAGGCTCTGGCTATGATGTTTACTCTCAATAGTTGAACTGGAGTAGACTCACTACCGTGCTGGTATCCTAACCCTCTTGCCAAGTTCCATGGGCAGTCTGCTTCCATCTACTGCTAGATGGAATATGTGACATGTCTATTTTGAATATATATTTTTCTCTCCTAGAAATATTATTTTATTTCAGATCTATTTTAGGCCTTTTAATATTTGTCACCATAATTCTGGTATTTCAGATACTTATCATAGTTTAACTTACTCTACATGTCTATTTCTGATTCATTTTACTGGTATCAAAACTGATACGAAATAGTTTGATTGGAGACAAATAAGGAGCTACCCCGTGACTCCCAAGGTAGGAGGTGCTGACCCCACAGCCCTCATGTATGTGAGGTGTTTGCATGCTCCCTCCCTGTCAAGTGGCTTTTCCCTGGATACTCTGGTGTCCTCCCACATTCCATGCCTCAGCATTATACATGATGTGTCAGTGTGTTCCTGGCTATGGATCGGCATCCATCCAGGTTTCTCCCAGGCGTCTGGCCTCTGCTGCCTAGGAAAAGTAGTGATTTTTTTTCTTTTTTTATGATTTTTCCTTTCTGCACTTATATTCACTCCTTTTATTGGTAGTTGTCTGAAAATAAAGACTGATCTTCAATTTTCCCCACTTGCATTTTATGTACTTCTATGTGCAATTGTATATTTTATGGTAATTAATTGAACTCCAAAGTTTTCTTGGGAATTTTTTAATGGTACCAAGATCTGACCAATTTACACTTTTAATATTTAATATTAGTATAAAAGTCTTGTTTTTGAACCAATAATTGCAAGCGACAGGATGCCTAGTGTCAAGGTAAATATATAATAGACGCGAGTCTTTCCATGAGAAGCATTTAAATGGGAGCGTTAATAGCCTGTCAGACGCCTCGTCTCTGAGGTCGATTAGTCGGGTCTGCAATGTGTTCGGAAGCGGTTTGGCGGAAATAGTGACGCGATCACACTGTGCATGAGGACACGCCGTAGCGACGCGGCAGCGCTAGTAGGTAAGGGAAATATTTTAGTGATATACTATCAGTTTTATCGTTCAGCATTTGACAGCGATGTTACGTTATTGGCGATAGTAAACGATATCGAGAAACGTTGAGTTTAAATGATACATTTATGCTCGATCTTTGCATCTTACATAAACATATTTCCGATATTTTAGGTTCTAACGAGAACGGCTTCGTATTTGACCGGAAGTGAGTTGTTCACTCGCGCAGGGGTTACTGGTCTCTGTAGTGTTAAATGGGCTGGTTTGTGAGCCCTGCAGACGAGTGGCCTGCAGTTATGGACTACAATATCCATCTTTACGGTTAACTAATTGATAGTTGGGTTTTTCACAAATGTATTGTCGGTGAGAATAGCTTTTCTGTATTTTCTGTATTTTTTCTGATAATTCTTGCATATGACTGAAGAAGTCTTGTCATGAGTTAGGGGCTGGTGAAAAAGAGGGTTAACGATGGCTTGAGAAGTACGTCGGTAGTGGCATTGCACTAACGTAACTGGTTATCCCGGTTTCTACAGCATATCTCTTACATAGTATTTATTCCGGCAAGCTGGGTATTGACAAGAAAATTCAGCCAGTCTTTACTTTTTTATGTACAATTACATAATCCTTGTGAAGTATGGGATAATGAATAAAACGCATAACCAGTGTCTGACAGGCCTCCCAGACAGAGTTGCCGAAATCGTTTGCAGATAATTTGTTATATGTGCACATATTCACGCCCACATCCAAATAATCGTCTTACTGTATACATGTATATAGCTGATATGACAATAAAGTTTACTTTGACGTTGATTCAATGTCAAACCATGGTTCCGTAATTATAATCTGAGTCGCGTTTGCGTTGCATTTAAATCACGTCATAAAAATGTAGGTTTGTGTAGAAACGTGAGAAGGTATTTATATATGTTGGGGGTCATTTGTAGTTTGGATATATACACGAACATATAAGTTCATATAAGTTGTTGGTCGGCACCCGTGATCGCAAATTACAGTGCGTCCTGAATCTTTAATAATACTTATTAATAAGTAGCACTCCTGTCGTACCTATAAACCGACCTCCGTGCCCGTTCGTGTATTTTTATCAGCTAATCGCCCGGATCAACCTTATCTTAGATTAAGCATTCTAATGTTATGATATTTATAGTGGACGTATTTCTGTTGTATACATCGGAGTTCCACGTTAACCCACCTTAGAGTAATGTTCTGGCTCTGTACATGGGTCTTGTCAGATTTTCTGTATTATATAAACCATTTAGCTTTCCTTGAATAATTGAATAATAATAAATAGTTGAATTATAAATTAAACCTGAAATTGTATTCCTGTTGGTCTTCAGCAGAAGCAGGATGTCAGAAGGAGATAGTGTTGGAGAGTCCATCCATGGGAAGCCATCAGCAATTGCAGCTTTTTTCACACGGCTTGGACAGGTACTGTCAGGTTAAATTCTTTGATCCCTGAATGGATCAGACCTCTCCTGGGCTGCATTAGGTGCCTCTGGCAAAGAGCTTAGGGGGCATCAGATAGGTTTGGGGGGCACAGCAGATATTGAAATGACAAAGCCTTTTGAAATTGCTTTGTTTGTTTTTGCAGGTCTATCAGTCGTGGTTGGACAAGTCGACACCATTCTCCGTGGGCCGGTGGGCTGCTACAGCCTTTTTAACAGCTCTCTACATGTTAAGGGTGTATATATTGCAGGTAATCTATTAGATGTTTTTCAGCACCTGGAATATGTTCAAGTATAGTATGTTTTATTGGTATAAATACATTGTCTTTTTTTCTGTAGGGATGGTACATAGTTTCCTATGCGTTGGGTATCTACCACCTCAACCTGTTCATTGCTTTCCTCTCGCCGAAAGTGGACCCTTCACTCCTGGATGATGCAGGTGAGGGATGTTGAGATTGCAATGTGGCCCTCTGAAGGGGTTTCCTACATGATCCCCCACCCCCGATCAAATAAATGAAATGCCTTTTATGATGAAGTTTCATAATGGTAACAGTTTATTGTAGTTGTAGATTTGCTCATTTCTTACCAATCCTTTGTAATACAGATTTGGTACCTTATGCCAGAGCTCAGCATTCACAGTCGTAGCAGCTTGAACACCTGCAGATGTCATTGGTTTTTTCTATATTTCACACTGCCCCCCCCCCCAGATGATGGGCCTTCTTTACCTACAAAGCAAAATGAAGAGTTCCGGCCCTTCATTCGGAGGTTACCTGAGTTCAAATTCTGGTATGGACACTCTCAGTTCAACCTACTGCATCACATTTTTTAGATACCATTGAAAGGTGGGGCAAGATGGCGAAAGAAAGACACCCAGTATTAGTGACTGAACTGACTTTTTTACATTATCTGCATGACATCAAATTATACTGCCTTCTTATGTCTGCACATATATATGTAGTTATATAGGTTATGTGTATAAATCTACAAATGACTACTACAGATGAAATTATTGGCTGAAACAGTGTAAAACACAGGTATTTTTTTGTAACGAAACGGTGCGTGATGTGCGCATATGTCCCGTCTGCGGCTTTAGTATGTAATTATTTATCAGCCTTTTTCAAATTCCGCAATTGGCTGAGTGACTTCTGACTGTTTGAACCCACTTCCTGTCAAATACTGGTTCCAGAAGAGTTAAAGCAGGCCGTGATTTTCAACCCACACAACCCCCATCCTCAGAGATTACTCCCCCCCCCCCTCACAAATAATGCATAACATATTGTATATTTTGACTGTATTCCTTGTGAGTATTACAACCTGTAGTCATTTCCCCGTATCCAGGGGAAAATGATAGAAGTACGTATTGTTTGGCGTTTAACTGTTGTTTTTAAAAGCGCACCTGCCGATTTCTGATCTGTATTCCTGAGGGGATTCTGTTTTCTGTCTGACAAACGTTTTCGTTTTGCATTTTCCAAACACAGGCATTCGGCAACAAAAGGCATCATCATTGCAATGGTCTGCACGTTCTTTGAGATCTTCAATGTGCCGGTGTTCTGGCCCATACTTGTGATGTACTTCATTATGCTCTTCTGCATCACTATGAAGAGGCAGATCAAGGTGCCCACACTTGTGAATGATAGTGTTTACTTTGTGGAACGCTATTTTTTTAATTCATATTTTTGAGTATAATTGTGAATTTGAGTGTGTTTCTATTCTGTTTTACAGCATATGGTCAAGTACCGATATTTGCCCTTCACACACGGGAAAAGGACGTACAGAGGCAAGGAGGACACAGGGAAGACTTTTCATAGCTAATCTTTTCTCATCTGAAATGAATATTTTGAACAAGCAAGCGACGGAAGTCTAGTGGGCAGTAGTGTGTTTTTTTTTTTTTTTTCTTCTTCATGATTTTTAAAGGAAAAGAGTTTTGATCTGTTGTGACCGTGGTACTGACTAAGGGGACAGTTGATTTTGTGAGATTAATTTACATACTCTGCCGTGTGTGTGTGTGTGTGTGTGTGTGTGTGTGTGTGTGTGTGTAGTGGGGGGGGGGGGGGGGAGAAATTGGTGTTGCAGCCCAGTGTTCT
>JAODKL010000107.1:4011379-4025151 GCA_026780765.1 Petrocephalus schoutedeni | reverse complement strand
ATCATCATCATCATCATCATTACTGCTATTAATATCATTAACACAAATAATGGTCTGTTATTCCATCGGATCCCTCGCGTTTTTACAGGATTAATCATGTTAATTTAATAGTGATTTGTAGCGATTTATTTTAAAAGACAATGACTATAGGTTTGTAAAGTGCCGTAGATGACCTCGGTTTTAGTATGGACTGGGTAAAAGATTGCACGGGAATCGAACTGACCTGATTTCGTGCAGTGAATATTAAACCCGGCAAGTGTGCCAAACTGTCAAGGCGTCTGGGACGGCAGGAAGCGGAGATGCAGTACATGGGAGATTTTACTCCTGTCTCTATAACCTGCGTTATCCTAACAAACGATTCTTTTTCTGTAAATCGTTAAAGCAACGGACTAGACGTTTTTTTAATCCTTGTCCGTATAATTGTACGGTTTTCGACGCCTTTTAAACTGATGCAGGTAGTTAGGCTACTCAGAAGTGATTTTAACTATTCGTTCAAATATTTCAGGTCTCCTTTCTGGAAGCCAGGCAGTGCAGGGTGCACACTGGCAGTTTCCCAGGGAACCTCCATTTTGCTCGGATCATCTATAAACGCTCAGAAGTCAAGGCAGATTCTTAAATGAACCACTAGAGATAAAAACAATATTATTCGATCGTCTAAGGCTTTAATAGACTCTGTATAATGGAAATATAACTCAGTGATTCACTTCGGTGCGTAGTCTGAAAGATTTCTGTAGCTCTGTCCATGGTACTGAAGGCCAGGGGGCGGTCCTTGTACTGACGTACGGCGCTAGTATAACATGCATCTGTCAGATTTTATCAAGGTTAATTCTACTGGATGAAATAATACGACATTGATTACCACTTAAAAATAATAGCGAAGTATATTTTAATCAACAATTGATTTACATTTGACGGTCACGTTCTCAAAACAGCAAATAATTAGCTGTCACAAGGTCGTGTGGAACTGGCTGGTTTTAATGCCGCTGAATGATGATTTACGACTCAAAATAGCCTCCTTACAAATTATTCCCGTTAACCTGCCGCGCTGGCCAACTGCATTTCACTGTCTGACGGAATGCGTTCATTTGACTTTGTAACGGTTGCATTAATATGTTTATGAAATCTCCAAGCCAAAAGAAAATATAAATAAATAACACAGCTGGCATCACAAATATTTCTTCAGCTAAAGTTAATAGGGGTTTATACTGGCTGCCCTGTAGCCATACGTAATTACCAAGTCTTGCATTGATGCATTTAGCATGGATCGTGAGTTTGAAAGGCATTTTTCTGCAATAAGGATCCTTGAATGACAGGTAGGCACATAGCTGGTGAACACACAAAGGCAGATGTGACAGCCCCCCCCCCCCAAGTAGAGAGAAAATACAGAAAACACACAGAAATAACCAACAAGGGGGACATTCTCAGGGCCTGCAGAGCCACCGGATTCCATTAAAAAACAGCCAGTACATCACAGTCTACTCGCAGTGTAGAGGGCATTTGAGTATGCGTAGGACGAGCTAGAGAGATCCCTGCTTTCGCTTCCACAGATAGAGCAGCGGACTCCCTCTCTCTGGCTCATACAGAGCTGGGTTATAAATATAGATTTACTGTGTGTGTGTGTTGCCATCCGATATACACCGATTGATCTATGACTTCGCTGGCAGGTTGGAGGTGGTGGGGTGGGCAGGGCCTGTCGACGGGGCTCTACAAAAGAAACAGGTGGAGAGACGACCCCCCCCCCCCAACACTGTCAAACCCTGGCATGCATACAGGCTAAGCTGCAGCTCCACACATTAAAGTGAAGGCACTGCAGGGATGTAGCGCGGGGGGATGGCACTCAAAGTGGAGGAAAAATGGTTTACAAGCTCTACAAAGCAATGAAGCCATATCAAAGCCTGAGGGAGATTGGCCGGGTGAGGACCAATCGGGAAACATCCATGGATCTGTGATGTGTAGATCTGAGCAGGTCAATGCCGCTTCAGGAGTACAGCCAAGAGGAGGGAGAGAAGGATGGAGTGGCGAACGAGATGGAAAGGGCGATAGGTAGAGAATTTTGAGGGACAGGCAGTTGAACGAGGTGAGAGAAGAGAGAGAGAAACACCATTCCAGGCTGCATTCTTAGACACGGTCTAATCTGGTACAGCATCTCATTCCGGGGGAGAGCAGCGTGATCCTGCCTTTCGGCAAACATGTCAGGGGTAAGAAAGGATTGTTCAAAGGTGCTCCCCATGTCTGTGAGTGGGGGGGGGGGGTGAGAAATTGCTGTTGCAGCCCAGTGTTCTGTGGGTACAGTGCAGTGTTTTCTCTGTTTTGCCCCCCCCCTCCCCCCGGTGAGGCGGTGTTGTACAGAGTGTAGCGGTATGTTTGCTGTGTGGAAATCCTGATACTTTCTCGCCGGTGAGGGTATTTATCCTGTAATATTCAGGGATCTTACAGATTAATAAATCCTCTTTTTTTCTGCCTTTAACCCACATTAAATGGCTAGAACATTATATTTATTAATAATTTTATTTTTTGTTGTTCAGAATTGCCAAGATTAATTGTGCCTTTAATCAGTTCTCATTTATACCAGTTTGTTGCTTTGTTTTGTTTTATCCCCCAAATTTTTAAAACCACATACACACACGTTGCTACTCTGAAGTGTCTGTTAAATTGTCTATTGGGTGCATTTTCTGGTCCCGATCAGCTACTGCTTACTAAGATGCCGTAACTGCCTGAGCCCGGCTGTGTCTCTCTGCCCTTATTCAGCGTAGTCTGGTCACCTCACTGGGAAACAAGTGCTGCTTCCTTTTTTAAACAAATCAAACCAATTTTCCACAGAAAAATGCTAACCTAGAAATAGATTGCAGGTTTTTTTCTTTTTTTCTCTCTACAGTAAAGCGTCATGTATTTGCCCCCTTCCCCCCATTTAATACGCCACCGGATTTACTTTGTCAGCGAGTCGGATCCCCTAGAAACCCCCTTATTCAGAGAAGCTGGCAGTTTGGAATGCTGGGTTCATTCCATGGATGAATGTATCTGTTGTGCATAGTCTGAGAATCTGTTAACCAGAACTTCAGCTACAGAACTGTCTGTGTGTGCTTTGGTTAGCTTCACGTTTGTGATCTTACAAGTCGCAACTCAAATGAAATGTTACAAACCGCACGTTTTCATTTTAGAGTTTAATCATTCCAATAAAAAGTAGGACTTCATTACTTTGTTGGAGTGAGATGTTCAAGTTGCTTCTCGGGAGGTGGGGGTTTGCCTGTGTGGCGTAAAAGCTTGCGGGTATGCAAACAAAAAAAACAAAAACGATAACTTCAGTCAGCCTTGTTTTGAAGCAACAAATCCTTTTCCTGACATCCTTTGCATCATGCTGGTAATTTTGCAGGCTTTTCTGTGACCCAGAGACAGCGGCTCATTGTCACTAACCACAGCCAGCTGTAGCAAAGATTAGAGCCCTTGGAAAGAATTTGCATGCTGTTGTTTTTTTTTTCCCTATGTGTTCCAGGTATGAGCAAGGAAGTACATGAATGATGAATGGTGAAGTGTAATTTTTGACTCCAAATTGTATTAAAGAGGCTGTCCCTTTCCCGTAATGTGAGGCGTGTTATTCAAACCATTGTTTCACTTGTTTTCATCTTAGAAATTTAGCAAAAGGGTGAAATTTACACAGAATAACAAACACTTTCCTTTTGTTCTGTTTGACCATGTTAAGTGAATGGCGTGATCCATTTACATTTACATTACATTTACATGATCCATGTTCTTATCCAGTAGTGAAGAATGTTTTCTTCATTCCCACCAAATCTGTGTTCAGGTGTGGAAAAATGGCAGATTATCCTCTACTTGTCCGTAAAGTTACGCAAATACGGTAAACGGCGTGTTTGTGGCAAAAGCAATGTTGTGTGATAGGGGCATGAATTGTATGACTTTCACTTCCCTTAGTTCTCCAACAATTAACGTATTCAAGATAAAATATTTAAATACTTTAAGGTGTTTAGATTCTGACAGCAATATCTTTCGGAAAGAGTATGAACTGAAATACTCACCACAGTTTCCTCCCACATCTCCAGTCTTTTACTGCAGTCCCGTTAATCAGGACATTTCATCCAGTATTATTTTCTCACCTGTTCACATCCCAGGGTTGCCAGAGTGATGTCACAGTCGCACCACTGAGCGAGGCCCTTAACGCCAATAGCTTCAGGCACTGGCTGATCCTGCTTTCTTGATGCCATCTTAGATAAAAGTGTCTGCTAAATTTTAACAATATTTTTTAGCAAAATTGCAAAGGTGATATACTATAAAATACTGTACATCCTGCCTGTTTTACATGTGCTCACTGTTCCTGTGACTGAGGTTTTCTCCCAACATAGAGATCCAGCCCAAATTCAAACCAGCCTATGGTCGGTTCTCATTCGGTTCTCATTCGGTTTACCATCGCACTGGCTTTTTAGATAGCTTTATAAATCAAATTTTGTTTTATGAATCCCATTTTACTGTATTACTGGCTGATTACCCAGTGGCCTCGCTCACTGAGTGCAAGGGGAAAAAATATGCTGAATTTTGTTAATCACGAAATTTATTTTTCAACAAATAAAGGGCATTTACAATAACATAGAAATCAACATGAACAGCATTATTAACATTATCATATGAGAATATGAAGTAATATATAAGAAGCACATTGCATATAAATCATTAAACAGTAAAACTTCTTGATAAAAGAACATATAAAAAGCGTATAATTAGTAAACAGTAAAACATTTCCGTAAGTGAATTGTTTGATTCCCTTCACCATTTTTCATGTGTAGATTTATGACAGGAACATAACCGAATTGTTGATGAATGCTGAAATGAAAAAGTGTCAATCACATGTCACCAATTTGCCATTTACACATAGACAATCCATTGAGGGTATCCACTGCTTGGGCCCTATGATTGCTCGGCTTATATATCATAAGCCATATATTGTATATAGAAGGTCCAGCCAAAGAGGATCGATATTTATAATTATATCAATATTGCACGGTATAATTAGCGCACAGTCAGTTGTGGGGGGGGGGGGGGCATCCAGCCCAGGACGCATTACAGCAGGAGGCACACTGCAAAATTTACCAGGGATGACCTCCCCCCCCCCCAGGCCCGACCAACAAATTTTACTAAGTGCCCCTTTTCATAACAGACGAAAACACCATGACTCCCCCTCCCCCCGCCCCCTGTTGTGAGACCCTTCTTCCACCCCTGCTGACAGTTAATAAGCTGTTGCGCCAGCAATGAATTTCTTACCTTTTATTCTGTTGAAATTATCTGCATGACCAGTAGGCGGCAGTATGGTGGCAGTAGTATGGCGTACATCTCATGTTTAGCTAATGATTAGCAAGAGGGACGTTTGCTTTGTGATTAAATACAATTGCCCGGTATAATGATCTTGCGTTCTTAAATTGACCCCAAAACACTGTGGAATAGGTCACAGACTTATTTAGTTTATTATGTATACTGTTTTTTCCTGCTTTCATTTACTTATTTGCTTTTCTGCAGAAAAAGGCTACCCATTTCTACCTTTGCTTGTCACCGGAGCTGTACCCTCAAATGTATGCCAGTTGTACCCTGGCTGTAGGTAATTGTACCTTTTAAGGTACAGAAATGGACTGTGAGGAATATTTTTGTACCATTTTGGTACATTGTTGATGTTTGTACCTTGGAGATATTCTTCAAAACATAATGCAATACTTTTGAATAATCAGTGCAAGTTATAGTTCTAAGAAAAACTTAGGATTTCTGCGGAAATGGCTCTTAAAATTTGATGTGAAAGTCATAATAATAATGACAGACTTATTTAAGTATCAGTAATATAAGCCAGTGTTTCTCAAACCAGTCCTCGGGGACCCCAACAGTCCATGCTTTTGGCACTTGAGATATCTTAGAAAAAAATGTTTAAACAACCTCAGAAATTGACAGAAGAAGCATCTGGACCCTTACATTTGATGATAAGTGGAACCTCCAAATGCCTGCTGTGGCTCCTGATCAGCTTCCCACGGAGTCGGGACATATTTCCGCCGATTTGTATATAGAAAACAGTTTCGATCCATGTCTTTCTTAAGGTCAAGCCACTGCACTATGTTGTTGGTTTTCTCCTGTGCTTTGGATAATTGTCTCATTGTGTGACCCAATGACTTACGTCTTTTGAGTTTTAGACACCCTGACCGTGTGCTGAAAGATCTCCTGGTGCAACCTGGAATTCATTGGTCCCTTGATGACTGCAAGCTGCCCAAGTCCTGGAGCAGCCACCCCCCCCTGACCCTATACCCCCTACACCCATCTCCACAGGAATGTGGGCTTGCTGTTGCTATGCAGCGTTTGGTTCTTTGCAGTATTACGACATGGTGTGCATTCACTGTGCGGAAGGAAAATGTAATGCAATGGTAGGCCAGGGTTGGGAGGGATTGTGGGATTGATGTTATGTCTCAGGTTCTGTTGTTTTGGGGGTTGGTGTCGTGTGGCCTTGCCTCACGGCTGTCTGCACGGAACCGGCTCTGCAGGACACAGACCTTGGAGAACTGGGCCGAAGGGAACATCTGCGGGGAGAGAAAGCGGCCTGCAGGAAAACCTGGAATGTAGTTGCTATACTATGCTATATGCAGTTTGCTATATGGTGGTGTTTGAGCATATAAGCAAGTTATGTGCCCATAAGAGTCATTCTTATGTGAGAGTTTGCAGTATGCAGTATGCTTATGCGGTAGTCCTTCCTTAGGTAATGTAGGGTTGTGGCTTCCCTTACTGATGGATTATTAGAGTCATAGATGATTAGGTTCATTTTGACTACCACAACTGAAGCATTCAACTTCTGTCTCTTTGGTCCACAAAGCATTTGTCAAGTAGTGCCTTCAAACACACAGGCAGCTTCTAGCAAAGATTTCCTCTGTGGTAACCTTCCCATAAACACCACTCTTGTACAGTGTTTTTCTCAAGGTAGACTCAAGAATGCAGACATTATCAAAAGCAAGTAATGCCAGCAGATTCTTGTGGTTCTTTCTTGCGTGTTTGGGGGTTCTATGGTGTGTTCTTGCAGTAATATTTCAGGAACTCCCGTTCCATGAGCTGTAACACTGGTGCTGAATCTCATCCATATGTCAAGTCAAGTCATTAGAAATCTTTCTCTTACAAGTCTTATTCTGAGGTTCTCTGAAATCTCTTCATCAGTATTGTTCAAATAGAATTCTGTTGTGAAGAGCATGTAGCCAACACATAATTCTTTCATCCATGTGTGATTTCAATTATTATTGTTTTTAATCTAAATGATGTTGAATGAACAACATTACTGGTAATGTGAGCAATTAACTTGTAGTAATGTTAAAAACGCGACATTTAGTTAAAAGGAACCTATTTCTCACAAAGAGGTTCAGCTATTTTTGTATATACTCCTGTGTTGAATATCTTCTTTGATTCTTATTCATTGTGTTGTTGTGGTTGTTGTTATTGTTGTTGCTGTTATTACAAGTACAATTACTGCTTCTATTAGTTCTACCGCCACCACCTAACCTAGCCATTTCCTGAATTAGAATACAATCTTACATTAGCAGGGTGAGACAAAAAAACTAGTGGAATGCTTTCTGGGTAGGATTCTCAGCAGGCCTCCTCAGTGGGGAACGGAAAGAGCTAGGCAGGTAGGCTTGTGTGAACATTAGAAACGCTAAATTGCCGCTGTGTTGGTCCATTGACGTATTGGGCACATTACAGTGGAGACAGCACCGTGAAAGTAGAGCGTAATCCTTTGAATCACTCTCATTGTGGCTTCAGGGACTGTTAGCGAATTGCAACAAATTGACGATTTCATACCAAATTGGTGCAAAAGGAACCACCCAAGAAACGGACACGGGTGGTTTGAGTTGTGGTACATTTTTCGGGATAATACGATTTATTGATTATTTATAGGCAAAACAGTTCATAGTGGATATAACAGGGTTTAAAGGAGAACCGTTATTGGTTATCGTTATCAATTAATCCTGACTTATTCAAATGTTTAATTCCCATTAAGAAACAATGAGTAACCAACTGAAACTAAACTTGTTTAAAATTTAGAGCAACGCGAATTGTCCGCCAATCACTTTCCCACGAAACGGGGTCCTCTGTCTTTTGTAAAGCTCCTAACAGGCACCAGTAATTGCATTCAGCGTTAAGCAGACAGAATATCTCTTTTTGCTGGGAAATATGAAGCGAGGAAAATTGGAAAACGCCTCTCCGCATTTGACCCGTAAACTCCGATTTTCCACTTTTCGGGAGATAAAAGAAATACCACGGGAAAGCCACGGACACAATAAAGAACTCAAATCTCCCCCAAACATTACAAATTGGATTTTGGCACTGCCCTGCAGTACATCCTTATTCTCAACGGACCACAAACAAGATAAAATCCACTTTTGGTCCAGTGGCACGTCGAATTATAATTTGAAGGTATCTCTAAATTATTTGCAGACATTTTTAAATTATTTGTAGATAGAGTGACATAACCTATTCATATTTTGTAGATATTCACGTATATTGCACCTATTGCAAAGTAAAATACTTAAAAATATCTTTTGTTAAGTTATCAGTTGCATTTAGAATATAGCTACCTAAAATGCAATTTCAGGTATTTTTAGACGTCGTAAGGATAGCCTAATACGCATCAAAAATATCTTAAATGTTTTTATAGTCACCTAAAATGAAATTGCGAACATATTGATTTAGGTTACTTGTTGTCAAGATGGCTACGAAGCTGACTCACTGCACTGCCGCGGTTTTCTTCGAGGAGTCTGTGGTAGACTACGTAGCAGATGTTTCGCAATTAATGGCGCACCAACGACCGATAACAATACTGTTTTGCCATGAAAAGACTCCTCTTTTGTTTGGCACTTGTGTCTTTCAGAGACACGCCAACAAAGGATTCGTCCTTCATAGAGTTATAAAGTTACTTTCCACTAGTTCATTTGTAGTCTTGAGAAACCCCAAAGCGATGTTAATGTGCACCTCCGTCCTTTTCAGACAGTAACCCCAGTCCACACAACCAAACACAATCTATTGTCAATCTAAACCAAAGTAAAGACTCTTAAATAAGCTGGAGTTCAGTCTATAGAAATTCATGATATTGCATGTTTGATCAGAGCTCCACGCACTGACCTGTCGCGTGACTGTCCATCTACTATGGTGTATACTTCTAAAGTAGACAAAATTGCTATTGTACTCAGGTTTCTCGTTTTCGATGGGACTTTTAAAGTAAGCATACATCAGTTTTCTCGTTTCCAAGGTGTATTGTTCTTCTTTTAAACATTTCTCAACTGATTTACATTTAGGTGAAATTCTTACTAATAGGATCTACCCGAATTAGGGTAATCTAAAGACGTCACTTTACAGCTACATCACATCGTCACATCGTAAGCCTATAATACAGCGACATCATACATTTCTCACAGGCAATACAGGCTCAATTCAGTTACACTCGTACAAAATGGTTGCGTGTAAAGATAGCCGTAACGTTCAAAGATTGTTTAGACATAACCAGACAATTTCGTTAAATGCATACTTCGATGCAACAACATTGGTAAATAAGTTAATGAGTAGCTACTTCGAATAAACTGCAATGTTGTTTAAATATTTTCAATATATTAACAATACCAGTTTTAATTGTGATTTGCTTTTCTAGAGATTTGTTGTATGCCTATCCAGCACATTGTCTGAAATAGCCTAATAAAAAGCTAAACTACGCGTAAATAAAAAAGAAAAACTTTTTTTCCTTCTTAGTGTAGATTGAATTTCGGCCACTCG
The DNA here is from genome assembly GCA_026780765.1 of Petrocephalus schoutedeni. NCBI lineage: Eukaryota > Metazoa > Chordata > Actinopteri > Osteoglossiformes > Mormyridae > Petrocephalus > Petrocephalus schoutedeni. The sequence continues at coordinate 4,015,368 of JAODKL010000107.1, read as the reverse complement.
GCAACGAGGACATTCATCCAGGCTTTCAACTGATAACTAAAATCACGGGGCATTTCAATCAAGATTTATTATGGGTAATTGTGTAATTGTTTTACTAATTGTTGTTAACAAGTCTTAGAATAGTCAAATTATTACAAGACTTTCTCTAAGTGTCCCGCTGTTAATCGTGCATGACAAAGGAATTTGGGGTTAATGAGTTACCAAAACAATAAAAATCAGTCAAGGAAGCAAAAGAGAAAAGCTCAGACTTCAAAGGTAGCACTTTTATTCAGTGTTATTGCATCCCGACGGATCAAGTCACGTTTAATATTGTCGAAAGGGCGAGGCGCCTGTAAAGGTTATCGGTACTAAAATGTTGTGGCAAATTTAATTGATCAATTCGGTCTTTGAACCTCTTCTTATTATTAAAATATTTCTTTATGCCGTTTTATTTTGTTTTCTGTCAATAAGTGATATTCCCATAGCTTACATTTAAAACACTTAACGTGTGCGATTGGCATGTTGCGTCTGGCACTGTGAAATCTGTTTCGCCTGGGAAAAAAAGGATTAATTCGATCACTGACAACAGTTCTGCTTGGTCAACGTCACCGTGAAAAAAACGCGACATTTAGTTAAAAGGAACCTATTTCTCACAATAGTCCAGACCCAACCTTTGTACACGAATGGGCTGCAGTCCGATTTCATACTGATTTAGCGGTGAATTATATCACTTAAAACGTGACAATGTAGTGTTTCATCAATTTTTCGGCAAATTATACGGACAGAGATCCTGAAATTTACATCCCTGCATCCGGGTACACGTGGGGATCATGTAACTTTATAAACAACATAAACGTTTTTTGGCAGTCGAGTCTGCATAATCTGCGACAGTAGGTGTATATTGCATTCCACCGCACAGGTAATCTGTTGATTAATCTAATTCACTGAATGGTGAAGCGGTAGTTTATTGCAGAGACTGGGTGCAATTAGGTTACAAATTGGTCTATAATGTCTTTGCACTGCTGGGCATTGTTCCGTTATTTAACACACGCGTATCGGATGCAATTGCACGATTCTCTTACCTATTTTTGTTCTATTGCACGATTTAGTGTTTAGATTTAGTGACTATTTAGTGTTTTGCAATGAAAAAATAAAAAAATACATTTTTTTGAAAACTCGTAGCCATACTGTGCATACCTAAGCCATTTTTATTCTGTAAATTGCAGTCCTAAATCCGTGTGTCACCATGAACATTGTACCTGCTTAACTTTGCGTTTTGTTCTTCCGAAATTAAAAAAGTAGGCCTATATGCTGATATATTTCCGAACGTTTAACGTCTAAAGAGGTAAAGTGATACTTGTCTGATCTTAGTTGTGAGTTTGGCGGTTTGGGGGGCATCCCGGGCTTTCATTGGCTGCAGTTTTTTTGTTTGCGCACAAGAGACGTAATAAAAGATCAATGGTTTCGAGGCCATACATAAAGTGTAATCCTTTCATCTCCTCAGGCCTTTGACTAAACCTACAGATATGGTAATGGAAATCGCTGTCCATTTCTACGGCATTTGTCGTACTGCAAACAATTGAAATATAAACAAGTCAACTGCTTTAAATTAAATAAAAAGAGATTAGGGCCACTTTGAGAGTTGTATACGTGCGCAAATACTACCTGTCACGTGTCGCATAATAGGAGCGGTTTTAAAAAAATGGGCTATATATAATGACAGGACTATTCCCTTATTATTTATTATATTGTTTGTGCATTTTTTTCTTATAAGCTCCCCCTCCCCAAGTAAATTATATGATAATAATTGGTCAGAGTAAGAAAAGTATTCGTGTTTAGTTTAAATAATTATGATTGCGGCATATTGCCCTTATGAAATACCTGCATGTTTTTTGGCGCAGGGTTTAAATACGGAATACGGAAATCATGCTTAGGGTAATTATAAGGTGGCCTGTTAGGCTATACAGTGCATTCATTACATTTGTTTCCCAACCGGTCTAAATGTTTCCTAATATTGATACGCTACTATCAAAAACAACTCCAGGGTTTGACTGGCCATCTGGTAAACCAGGCATTTTCAGGAGGGCCGATGGGTACGTGGGCCGATAAAATTAATCGTGCTCCCCCCAGCTGGCCAACATTTACCCTGGGGGACCGCAGAGTCCAAGGCCAATTTTTAATCGCAGTCCCCAGTTCCCTCAACCATTACTTCCCCTTACGTGATAATTTATAAATAGCCTAATAACAAAATCACCTTAAGATCATGGCGTCTACCTCAAAAACGTTGGTTCTCCCTGAAGGAAAAAAAAGTAGTGGCGTAAATTAAAAAAAGGGGGGGGGGTATAATTTTATTAAATGACTACATGACTCATTGGTGGCAACCGCTTATCCTGGTCGCAGGGCCGAGCGGCTAGTGAATTCCCTATTACTTTTTAAGCCTAAAATTTACCACACTTTTACTTAACCAATTTAACAAAAGAAACAGTTTTATTTTGGACCTAACTCTGCTCATTGTGTCTCTCTGATCAGCGTTGGCGTATTTCGGGCGAAGAGAAAGGCATTTGCATTCAAATGGTAAACGGCGGCCGGTATAAATTGTCTGCCGAGCACGAATGCCATCAGTCCCATTGTGGCTGTCGGCTAGTGAACGCTCTCCGGCGGGGCCAGAAAGCTGGATTTTACGGCAATGGGCGCGACACACGAATGCCACATGAAGGCGAGGACAACGAGCGGGAAAAAGGTGTGTATCGAGCGAACATGCACTGCACATCAGAAATACTACAGTTTCAACAACGATCAGAAACGTATTCATCTACTTTTTTTTTAGGTGTCCAAACCTCTCATGGAAAAGAAGCGGAGAGCCCGCATAAACAATTGCCTGGACCAGTTGAAGTCCCTGCTGGAAACCTACTACACTAACAATGTACGCCCCGTATTAAAATGCGTTCCATTATTTTAGTAGGCATGTAGATTTTTTTAAATGGGGTTTTGCTGTATCATTTGTTAATTTATTATTTTAATCATGCTCAATTATGAAATTTAATTTGCAGGTTCGAAAACGGAAACTTGAAAAGGCCGATATTCTGGAAATGACAGTGGAGCATCTGCGGAATCTTCAGAGAAGTCATCACGGTAAGGGTCTCATTATCAGCAGCACCGTTCGTTTTATTTTCGATATAAAGCTTCGGCTGCACTAATTGCTATTATTTTTCTGCTTTCGCCTCCATTCTCTTAAGGCGCCGCGGCGGATGCCAATTTGGCGGAGTACCAGGCAGGTTTCAGAAGTTGCCTGGCGGGTGTAAATCGATACCTGCAAGTGACGAACGGCGGGAGCAGGACGCTCCGCTTGAGCATGCTGGCGCGTCTGTCCAGAAAGCTTCACGCAGCGACTCCAGTCTCCAGCACCGCGGACAGCAGCCAAATGCCGCTGGAAGGCACAGAGAGGAAGGATTGCCGATCAGAAGGGCAGGAGTGCAGTACGGCGTATAACGCAGTGCGCCGCATAATGCGAGACGACGAGAGGAGCCCGTGCGCAAATATGTCCTCACTTTCCAAAGAAGCAGAAGTTCTACAGGAGCACGCAAAGCTGCACAATGGAGATCGAGCACGGGGGGAAATCCTTATAAAATCCTGGTATTCCAACAACAGGCGTCTGACTGAACAGCCAAACAATATAAAGCGCACCATGGTCTGCTCACAAGATTTTTGGCGCCCTTGGTAGAATTCTGCATGTAAATAAAAGATGATCTATTATTGACTTTTGATGCAATTGGCCTATATAACAACATGATTCGACGTATAGGCGTGTTTGTATGTGTTTTGTACATTGTAACCTATATAAAATATATTGTAACATTTTGTAGTAAAACATTGACCGCTTGACCGAATTTATATTTGACTAATACGTTCATTAAGACTTATAAAGGGTGTTAATTAATATATCAAAACAGGCTTTAGGCCTAGAAATAATAATAGTAATAATAACATACAATGAATCCGACATTCTGTGA
>JAODKL010000107.1:3987624-4009949 GCA_026780765.1 Petrocephalus schoutedeni | reverse complement strand
CGTGATGACGTCACTGATATGCAGATTATGCGTGACGTCATCTGGCAACATTTAGCTACTTTTCGGGCAGGCTTTAGTTACTTTTCATTGGAAATAGTTGGCAACACTGATCTTCAGGGCGAAACGGCGCGGACTCACCGAAAAAGGAGCACGCCAGCTTTAGGGGACGACAAAATTAACGCTACTCATTTAATTGACCCATTTATTTTCTTTCAGTTTAATTCTGAAGCGCAGGAATTGTCTTTTCAGTTTATACAGTCTGATCAATAATGCTGTTCAGTCATTGCTAAACTGCACCTGTTATCTGTCGGCTATTTATATGAACTGAATTATTCAGAAAGACTACCAAACTCTGCTGAATGTATTGCCCTTGCGGAACTTTATCTGACGTGCTTTTTATGTCAAGCAGCGACTGTTGCCTGTCTAACAGCATCTTCACTCGTGACTTATATGAACCCCCTACATATTGTTTGAACAGCCCCAGTGAAAGGTCATTTGCGCAGAATTGGCGGCAAAAGGAAAGGCTGTGCCATTTGCATTACACTGTGCCTAGGCGAGCGCTCCTAAGAGGCAGAGCGGCTTTAAACAAATGCTAAGTGGCAAATCCCCCCTTTAGGAGGGTTTAAAAGCGCTGCGGACAAAACAGTCCCGCTATATAATACCACAATTCCAAAACGGCATTGTCAGGTGAACTGCTCTGAGACGGAACAGATGGAAGATAATGGCTCGCGTTTATTTACAGACAAATGTATTACATTGAAAAGTATAAATATAGGCACAGATATGAAAGATTAATATGAAATACAAAATTTGATGCGTCACCATTTGAAATAAATTATAACAGTTGTATAGGCCTTGTCGTACATGTAAATTATTATTATTTTTGAATATTTTTATGAACCAACTAAAGAACACTTCTCCTGATATTGTGACGTATTTGGTTTTTTTAATGATCGGGGCGGTCCCGAAACACCTCGGTGAGAAACACTACTAGGTAAGAGACGCTAATTTGGCGTATAATTGCGCGCATAATAGCGTGAGCCCCGGCTCTCCGCTCGATTAAATTGCCTTATTACCGTGTAATTTTTTTCTACTCGCGGTAAACACGCCCAGCACGGCTGACTAATTTCTAGAAACAAAAGCACTAGCATTCTTGGCAAAATGGCGCTTTCATAGTAGGGGGTGAATTAAATTATTTTTGAACTGTTAATCTGTTGTGTAGTTTTATAGCCTACATATGTGCTATTTATAAAATATTTTTCAAAATTGGCGCTGCCATCTTTGTGTATTTGTGGATCTAAACTTCAAGCAGTATTGTTTGGGATGATCACTGCCAAGTTATCTATACATGAGCACACATAACATCAAACACAAAGAGGACAGTAATGAGTGCAGCGTGAAAGGCACACCTGATTTGTGCTGTTTGTACTCTGGGATAGGGTTTCCAGGTATTCACAGAATGCCTTGTTATTCATTGTACAGTAAGTTAGAGAACCTATTCATCCGTCTACTCCAATTGCTTATTTACTGTTAGGTTACAGGCAGCCTGGAGCCCATTGCAGGAAGATAGCCCATCAGACAACACACATAATAAATGGACAATTTTGACACAATTATTTGCCTAACTGTGTTTTAGGACAATAATAGAAAACTCCCCCAACCCTGGAAATGTGAGGTGATGAAGCTTACGACTAAGATACTGTACCTCCAAATGGATATAAGACATGGATATGGATATAAGTGTAAAATATCCATGGCAGGCTTTATTTTATTTCAGAGTCTTGGTGTCTGGCCTGGTCCCTTAATGTCAGTATTCTGATTTAAATTATGTTAAGGCTTTCTCAGTTTTTGTGGTTAATGTATCAAGGATGTGATGTGATGATCAGGTAATTATCCAGTTTAATTGACCTTATATTAAGCATACTTTTGGGTGGAATAGTAAATATAAAGATTTAAAATCAAATAATATTTATTCATTTGAAGGTTTTAACATTTACTGTTTATTTTTACGAGCCAGGCAACCTGCTCCACCTACTCCACCAACCACACACTGCCGACGACCGCACCACCACTGATAACTGCGGCATTTTCAAACCTCTTAAGTGAAACATGTACACCGCACATGCCCAGGTTTCAGTTCTGGCTCTAATTCCTTCTGTTAATGTCTGCCATGACTCAGCAGTTTTGCACTGAGATGTTCCCAGTGAGGCAGCACTTCCCAGGAGGAATGTATTGCAAATGCGAGACATCTCAGTCTTCAATTGCGGTCTGCTTCTCTCTCTCTCTCTCTCTCTCTCTCTCACTCTCTTTCTCGCTCCAGATCTCTTTTTCACTCTCTCTCTCTCTTGCTCCCTCTATCGCTCTCTCACTCTCTCCCGTACTCTCTTTCAGCAGACACAGTTAGCAAATGTATTTGATTAGCTTTCATCCAGGAAAGGCCCATCTTTCGGACCCGTTTCATATCAAATATGTTCATGCATAAACGTTAATTTGTGCAATTTAAGTAACATTCTCCTATTTATTGATAGGTCTTCGTTAACTTTTAGACAGGTGTTTTATTTGTTTATTTGTCTCTATTTGCAACTGTTGTTATTGAGGTGAGTCTTTTTTTTTCTCAGCTGAATGTCTAACAGTGGCACTCTGTACTATTCCGTGCTCAGAGGAGGTACGGTCATGGGGAAAGCCTCCTGTCCGCTGTCCCTTTCCCATTCGGTGCGGTGTGGCAGTGCTTCCCAATGCTTATCTGATTGACATGCGCTGAGCAGCAATGAAAAGGCGAAGATTCTGCTGACTACCAGTCAATCACCATCTGTTCTCAATGCAGGTTTCATCTGGGCTGTTTACGCCCATTCCTCAGCCTCTCAGAAGGTCTTTCACCCCAACCAGGCAATTATTTTGTTGGGTTCTAATGCTACACCCTAAGGTTCCATACAGTGACAGAACAATGGCCTTTCTGTTCTTCATTCTCCTAGTATTCAAGGACCAATGAAGATTCTCTGGCTCTATATCTAACCCGAGAAAAGAGGAGAGATGAGACTTTGTCCTGAGCTGGTTTACAATTTCCTAGTCACTTGTGCCAATGTATTATAACTATGAGGTCTGAATGTCCCAGTGGTTCAGCAAAGGATTGTTTTTTCTTTTAATCCATTTTCTGTTACCGTTTGTCCTTTTCACAGTCACTGGGGGCCCACACAAGGCAGGGAGCAACCCAGGATGGGGCACCAACCCATCACAGAGTACATTCACATGTACAGGCAATTTGGCAACTCCAGTCAACCTCAGCATGTTTTTGGACTATGGGGGTAAACTGGAGGAGAACATGCAAAAACAGGGAGACTCGAACCCAGGTTCCACAGGTGTGAAACAACAGAGCGAACCACTGCATCACCAGGCTGTCCATGAATTAAGCACATTACCATTCTCACTTTGCTGATAGCACCATGAAAACCTGAAGTACTCACTAAATACCACCTAATATTCATGTTCTAAGACAAATTCTACATTTTCTCCACTTTAGATTCACAAATGCCCTACCATCATTTATTATGCCTAAAATTGCATGGCGATGTTGAATATGGATTACAGTGTGGGCCACTCACCAGGGAGCACTGAGGCCTCGCCCATCAAGGCTGGTGGGTCTGAATGTGGGCCTGGCTCCATGATGGGCCTAGTTAGCATGCCCTTCCCCTGTCTGAGTGGCTTGTAAAACTGTAAGCCAAATAAAGATATTAATTGAATCGCTTTTTTTATGCTCAGTACGGATTACAAACTTAAACCTCAAAAAGTGCATAACACCAAGGTATCAACAAACATTGAAAATCTAAATTAAATTATACCGACGTCAATCTCAAAATGTAAAATGTAAACGACACTAATAGTAATGTTGTTTTCCATTTCAGTTTATCTTAAGTTTATTTGTCCTTTTGAAACATAATCATCAATTGTACAACAGAAACACCAAACATTTCATTAGTTTGACAGTCATTTGCTTTAAACAGAAGAAGGTATGTACATATATATATATGAGAAATTAAGAAAGACTTGTAATTTTTTGTGATCTTTTTTTTTTACTAATATAGGTGTTAAAAATATCACTGAAAATTGAGATCGGTCCAATAGATATGTGTTACAAGTTGTATTTCAATGTCTGTACGATTTTTTTCTGAAAAACAATAACATACTGACAGAAATCCAGTCCAATATGTGTGCATGCCTATGCGTACAGATGTTGAAAAGAATCCAATGGAATCAGAACCAGCCCAGTGACTATTGCCTTTGTACGTTTATTTTTCTAATGTACAAAAAAACTAACCTGCACCACCCACAAATCAGGAGGCTAAGGAGTTGCTAAGTGGCAGGTAGCAGTATTTATACTTTGATTTGATCTTCCCGGTTGCAGTTGAGACAGCAGCTTCCCAAGATATGTGTTCTGTGATTTTAAACATTCCTCTTCTAAACTTAATCTCAAAACAGAAACTATTTTGCCTCAGCCTGAGCCCAGGTAACTGCCGCAAGATAAATAATTATGTAACGTGAAGGTGCGACAGTATAAAGTTTTGAGCAGAGGGCGAAAGAGTTTAATGATGAAAATAGAGTCACGGCCCAAATATCTGGCAGGGCTGGTGAGGTCTCAGACAACGGCAGCAGGACACTGTATAATCGGCAGTAGAAAATTTAGTTAAAGTGGTATAAATGCTAAAAAGATTGACCTTTCATTGTTTAATCAACACATTGCAATGAATTCCAGTTTCTGTGCCCACTGGGATGTCATCAAATTTTGGGGTGTGTCTAGCTGCCAATAAACTAATTAGCAATTAAAAAAGTGTTTGTAAACTGCATAAAATCATCTTAGAAACTTAAAAAACTAGACTGTTTTCTGTAAAACCTAAGGATGTAATAACTTCATATAATAACCTATATAATATATAATAACCTCAGATTATTGCATTTAATAAGTTTCTAGTATGTCTCTGAACTTAAGACCAAATCGAAAATTATTCCCTGTAAATCCTGAGAATACAGATACATTAGTACAGTGATTACAACACAAAAGTTTCTTGTTTTTAATACTATTTGTATTAGCATGTACTCAGTCGGCTGCATGATGCATACCGCGCTATTCCAGGGTTATGTGGACTCCGGACAGCTAGCATGTCACCTCTGTTTTATAACCCCCTTAGTGTGTGCATAGACTGGCATGCCATCCAGAAAGTACTCCACCCAACAGCTGCGCTGGCTACTTTTCATAAGAAAACTTCTAGAAAGGGAAACGAGGCAATGAAGGAGGACAGCCATATGGTATGTGTTTACATTTGCTCAAAGATACTTAAGCAATATTCAGAAAAACCAAACAGTACAAAACAAACCTGTCATGCAAATCTCTGTCCCCGTAAATCCAGACAGGAATGCAAATAACCAGGTCAATTAAAATTTTTCTACACTGCTGAGTCATATTTTAAGTGGGAGAAAAAAACATAAAACTGTCATAAAAGACTTTTTGCACTCAGTTACAAAAGGGGGAGCTGTATATACAACAAAATTTTTTCCTAAATATTACACAAGATTTAACCACAGCTTCCAAACCTTATGAACCCCCTCATATTTAATGCAAATAGGTCAACAGTATAAGTTGTAGTCCCAGCTGAGAGTGCGAGTATATGTGGCAGTATTGTGGGTATTTGACCGCCCCTAAAAGCAGTCTGATCCACCACCTCCCCATGTTCTGATCATATTAAAGCAATAAACATTCAACATGTAGAAAGAAGAAACCAATAAAACAGTGGCAGCTATTAATGTAATAATAATAATAATAATAATAATACACCTATGAAGTGGATCCTATAGAGTCTGGCTGAAATGCCATATATCCAGAGGACACTGAAGTTGAGCTTATAAAATTATTTGTGTTTCGTTTGCCCTCAGCTCCAGTCAGGAGTTTCTGATCCATCCAGCTGTCACTTCCACACGGGCCTGTCCTGAATCCCTGGAACATGTGTTCCCCGGTCCGCGAGGCCGGGCTGGGGGGTGCGGAGCCCGGCACACTCTTCCTGTCCCCTGTTCCCTGTCCGCCATTCCTGCCTGACACGGGTGAACCCCGGCGCCTCTCTGGCGCCACCCTGTCGGAGAGACGGCGTAGGGCCTGTGGTTCGCGCTCGAAGTCGGTGAGCGGGAAGTGCGGCAGCAGGATGATGCGGTGCTCGGCGGCCTCGGGTACGAGGGAAACGGCGGAAGATCGGCGCGGGCTGCGTACGGGACTGGGCAGCGGCGTCTCATCGATGAAGCTGATCACCTCATCCCGGCTGAAGCAGCGTAGGTCCTCCTCGGCAGTATCGGCCGGTCGTGGTGGTGGTGGCGGGCGCGGCAGTGAGTGCGTCCCGTCGTTGGAGCGCCGCCTCTTGTGGCGGGGGAGGCTCCCCTCATGGCAGGAGACCAGGCTGCTCCTCCGGTGCTCGCGGCGTGGCGAGCCGTTGTGGGGGATCCCCGCCATGTCCTCCGTGGAGCCCCAGCGGTGCAGGTAGGATGGGATCAGGCCTGCGGTCCACATGTCGGACTCGTCGTGGGAGTATCTTCTGGTAGGGGGCACCTGTCACGATATACAGGCGACGTGCATTAAGCCCGTGGGAGCATGGTGGCGACAAGCACTAAGGCCGCGGGAGCATGGTGGAAATAAGCACTAAGGCCGCGGGAGCACGGCGGCGACGGACACTAAGGCCGTGGGAGCATGGCGGAAATAAACACTAAGGCCGTGGGAGCACGGCGGAAATAAGCACTTAGGCCGTGGGAGCATGGCGGCGACAGACACTAAGGCCGTGGGAGCATGGTGGAAATAAGCACTTAGGCCGTGGGAGCATGGCGGCGACAGACACTAAGGCCGTGGGAGCACAGCGGAAATAAACACTAAGGCCGCAGGAGCACGGCGGAAATAAGCTCTAAGGCCGCGGGAGCACGGCGGAAATAAACACTAAGGCCGCGGGAGTGACGCGGCGACATACATACATTTTGCCTTTGAACGTTTGGGGGGTCAAAGACACAAAATAAAATGGACAAGACAAAGGTCATATAATATTAATAAAGCTCCCATTTAACCATTTCATAGCAGCTATTGGAAAAATTTAGCAATTCATTTAAAATATTGGTCTTTAGGCATTTATGCTGTCTGTATCTAAAAGTTCCTCAATGCTAAATTATGCCAATAATTTCATGAGTAAATTGAATACAAGGAAATTATACTTACATTCCATAATGGCCTGGTGTCTATGCAAGGGACACACACCATAAACTTTTAGAGTTAAAACACTAGACTGTGGTGCCCAGGATGCACACAACAAAGCCGGCACCCAAGGGCTGCCCAAAACTGCGGTAGATACAGTAGCTGCAGACATGAAATGTAGCCAGCAGATGGCAGCAGAACACCGGTGTGGCAAACGATGTGGGGATAAAGTGGAATGGGAGTTTCCTGCCCCAAGGAAAGGTAGGTTAATTCGGCATTAACCCAAATGAGAACTGCGCCTCTTGGCTCAGGGTCAAAGATATGTGCCAATTGCATTTTACTCTCACCTTTTGTTTGGGCCAGATTGTACTAATGCAACAAATGGTTTGTAAAAAGCAGTGGTGATGACTGAATTATGTAATGGTTAATGCATGACACTCGTGATGTTTTTAAACGCACGGCTGCGAAAGCATAGAACCAGCGTAGAGCTCTTCTTTGTCCAGCGCCATGTACCATTTATTATTCGTGGCAGTTTATATCTTTTTATGATTTCCCTTAATTTTAAATTGTGTTATAGATCTGGGATTTTAAGCAATTGATTTATTGCTGTAATTCGATTGGCTGGCGGTGCGTGTCAGGTTATAGGAAATTAATTAACATCCTTCTGACGAGTCAGATTCGAGGATTCAGCAGTGACGTGGTATAAGAACCCTAACGTTTTATTGGCGCTATATTCTATGTTTTGTATGCTGAATGTGCATTATTTCATAATGGTCCAAAAAGCCACAAATGGGGATCGCACCCAGGTTCTCAGCTCTGTGCCCATGGGAGGGGCTGCTGGCCCACATTTATTCCCGAACTGGACAATGGGTTGGGAGATGAGTGTATGCATGGACAATAAAAGGGCATCGGTGCCCACTGGATTTCAGGAAAGGCTGAGGAGAAGGTGAGACAGCAAATGGTGAGATGAGGGATGTCAGATAACAAAGGAAGAAAGGAGGAATGTTAACATGACTGGTGGTGATATGAGCAGCTTTGAACTGATAGCTACTGTATTCACCTCCATTGCTATCAATTTCTTCAAATTTAAACCATAAGTGTGGCTATTTCCATTTTTTTCAGTTAAAATGTACTGAAAGGTAACCCCACTTGTTAAACATGCATGCGACGTGATGCCAGCTTATTGAAGAGATGCTGTCACGGAAACCTTACAGGCTAGCTATGATTTATTAGTTAAATGCCGTCTTCATAGAATGCCCGTCTCATCCCAATGCAGTCATCACTAAGCAGTTGTGTTTCACTGTGTCGTTTTATGCAACTGGAGGTTTTGTTTAGGGCATATTTTGCAATAAAATGATAAATGATGGCAATGTGGTGACTGTCTTGAAGGATTTACTGGTATGACTGGGGCACCGGGAGGGAAGCGATTGGTTTGTTTATAGGGGGGAGGTGCTCGCATTCAGACTTCAAGGGCAGTTTCCTTTGCATTTCCTTGGCCATAAGTCTGAAAGACTCAGTCCAGAAAGGCTCTGATCTACTGATCTTTTTAAGGTTTAACTCAGGCGAACACACATAGAGTCTCTATGGCAGTGTGTCCCAGTTTGTCCTGGGGGATGCACAGCCGGTCCACTTTTTTGCTCCCTCCGAGCTTCCTGCCAGACAATACGCAAAAATGTCTATTAGGGATTGTCAGAGAACTTGGCAAAAACGTGGACTGTCTGTGGGTCACCGAGGACCGGATTGGGAAACACTGCTCTATTGGAAGTTGGGTTTGTAGGGTGGTTAAATCGTAGATGTAGGCAGCCCTTGAAGACTGCATGCTGGGAGATTTTTGTCCTGGATTAAGGGGTCAAAGATGAGCATTTCACAGCTCTACAGCTGCCTGGCTTAAATACCGGAAGCAAAATTACATTATTTCACTGAGTTTTTATGCTGAAAGTGTCAGTAGACATTTTGGCAGAATATGATATGTTTAAGATTTACTGGGTCAAACTGCTGCCTAATCGACAAAACATTATATGCTTTTTGAGGATGCAGTCACTTAACACAGTTCTGTTTTAGAATGACAGATTCACAACATTATCATTACAACCAAATATGCTTTCAAAGCAACACTTCCAAGTTCAAAATTTAAGAAGCTGCTTTTAGTCATGATTACAAAACATTTGCAGCCAGAATCTGCCTTACACTCCATTCCAATAATACAGTTGGATATATCCAGGTGTGAAATATTTCTAGCACTTGTATTTGGTTTCATGGTTCATATATATATATATATATATATATATAGACCATTTTTACATGCACATTATTGTAAGAAATACAAAGTAAACGAATGACTGGGAATATCAAAGGATCAGTCGCAAAATTAAAAATGGAAGAATACCTGCAAATACTGCATTTTATCTTCCTGTGGTTCTCTCATTGGATAACCTCTTTCTAAGGTTGAGAATTCATACTTGGCAATATGGTCTACCGTCATGATATCAGCGGTGGAGCTATAGTCATATGGTCTGTCATATATTAAGTCCGGATGAATTCCTCCATCCTGGCTGTTTTCTGCAAATGCAGAAAAGCATATATATCAGGATTAAAAAGAGACGTGCCCATATACACAGACAGACAGACAGACAGACGTATAGATAAGAGAAACAGTATTCAATGGCTTTCTTTTTCTACTCTTCTTTAGAGTGTCTTACAGTTTACATTAAAGAGTTCTACCACTGTAAGGCACAAATCCCTCTCAGATTAAAACCCCTCCGGGTCCCCTAACAGGCTGACTGCTCCATGAATTCATGACTTTTGACGTCACCTGAAAAAAGCACTGAACAGTTTTATTCTGAAATTCAACCCAGCTCAGGGCTGGAACTGTAAGTCACCTTGGTCGGAAGTTCTGGGCCAAATTAAAGCCATATAGACAAATGAAGCAAAGGTACTTTAGAAGCACCGTGTCAGGCAAGTTCCAGCAGCACAAAAAAATAATAAAACCATCACATTTCCAGGATTCTGTTGCAGTATTGTGTAAAATGCTGATCTTGGGACACGTGATGGGCATTTGTTGGATGGAAGATGAAATTAGTTGCACAGGCAGTTTTGCATGCAAAACAGCTTTGTGGCCCTCATACATACAATCGAGCTGGTATATACAAGGCAAGCCCTCTGAAAAAAGTAGAGAACTGGTAACTACGGATGAAGACAAAACGGCAAATTTGTTGTTTTACTGAGCAGTAATTCAGATATTGATTATTATGAAGAATAATGACACATAGCTCTTTCAGGAGTTACTGCTCGGTAAACAGTAATAAGTTCTGTGCCAGACTCACATTGTTATTGTCACTCTAAACACTCAATTAAAGATGCACATTATTACTGTAAACAGAAGCAACATGGAAGAGACGAGTGTAAAAGCAGAACTGGTCAGACGAACATGGGACATAAATTTACCAGCCTCCATTCTGGGGGACGCTTAACATTTTTGCACTTAAAAGTTAACTAACTTTTCCCTCCCATAGACACACAATTCCAGACTGAGGTCAGACATTACATTAGCAGAAATAAGAGCTGATAACCAATATTTGTAATGCGAATGACATGTATCATGTTGAGTTTTAACTGTAATTAAATATAATATATAATCCTCATAGTACCTTACAATGCCACTTGGCTGCTACCGTGAAATGCATGAAAACACTAAACCACACAGTGCATAACCCCCCAAACAGGAAGTCAGCAGTATTTTGAAATCCTTTTTCTACTACTTCTACTACCATCCTTTCCCTGTCCTCCAAAGATTTAGTCACATGGTTATCTGACCATTTCTACGGTTATCGTAGATGGTTAACAGACCCTAAGTAGGCTACTCAAGTCTTAAGTCTTTGTAAATGAAATATACACAGAAATATACATCAATTAGTGCCATAAAACAGAAAGAGAGAATTTCATTAAAGGAGCAATGATAGAAATAGTCATCTAGACAATACAAATCAAAGGTTTTGAGACAGAAAACCTGGATGTCAATGATGATGTCTATGAATTCATGTGTTTAAACATTTTTAACAACATATTTTATGAAACAAAATTGAATCCCCCCTAGTCAAAGCATTCCTCTTTCTGCATTTTGAGCAGACCTCTTTGCACCATCACCTACCTTCGTCGACATCATCATTGGACATGACTGCCACACACTTCTCCCACACGGTCTTGGCGTCGGCCCGGTAACGATCACATGCCCACAAGAACATGGGCAGGAGGGCCGACTGGGCAATGGAACACCAGAGCACACACAGCACCATCCAGTCGTAGGAGCGGTCGTACCTCAGGCTGGCGAAGCTCACCACCTAGAGGGAAGACACAGAGCCATGGTCGGCCGATAAGGGGCACAAGCACTGGGGCAAGACGGGAAGAGGGTGCCTAAGGGAGCAGCATTAGCTTACCAAGCGGGACGCGGTTGGGGCAGAAAACAGATCGAATAGAGCAAAGCCTGCACAGCTAGCAGGCCAGACCAAGAATACTACATGGAGCAGAAGCAGACGGGCAAATCTAGCAGAGTAGGCTCGTGGGATATTTACTTACACAAACACATTCTGAGGGCAGAACAAAAAATGATTGGTTCAGAGAGATTATCAATCAGATTGTAGAGGAGGTGAGTCCAACCATCTGACATCTGATTGGTTGGTCTGACCTCTGACACACAATTTGATTGGTTATCTCTCTGAACCAATCATTTTTAGTTCTGTCCTCAGAACATGTTTGTATAAATAAAACTCCCATGAGTGCAGAGCAGGGCTGGTATACCTTGCACAAAGGCCCAGGAACTGGGTTGCTCAGAGCTAACAGATCCACAGCAACATGGAACTAATAAATACCTAAATTATGCTTAAATACCCACTACAGTCAAATAAACAAGGCAAATATCTCACACACAAGCACCTGCCAGCTCCCATGAGGGCTTCTCTATCAAACATTTCAAGGGGATTACCGTCAAAAGAAAGCATCTGTGCAGGATTGCTCAAGAACGTCCCCAGAAATAATGTTTTATCTTTGGGACAAGCTGAAAATTCAGTAAAATACATAATAAGTACATGGGAACAATCGCAGTGGGTGGATTCTGATAGTGCTGAGCTCACATGTTCAGGGGAATTTCAAGCAAGAAAATCTTAAGAACTTGAATATAAAGAGATATTTAGCAGAATAAGATACTGACTGTCAACCTTTTTTCAGCAAAACAATCCTGCAGCAAAACAAAAATCACAAAAGTGCATTGTAGTCCTTTTCCCCGTCAAAGCATTACAAAACTTAACCCGGCAATCTTTAAGTATTCTGCAGCAGAACTTTGCTGATGCTTTGTGCAGTGTCATGTTTCTTTTTACTTAAAATTGCATTTTTACAAAAAAAAATTGCCAAGTTAGTGCTCACCTAGGTGAGTTTTGTAGAAAGGCGTAACACTGACACACTGCTCACCTAGTCTGCAGAGTCTGCTCGTGCTGATGGCCATTTCTATTGTACACATATATTGTAAGTTTGATGCCCATAAGTTATGTTTGACAAAAAAAGCATCCATTGAAAGAAAAGAAGAAATAAACGTAGAGGGCAAACAAGCCTTTATCTTCCAAATGAAAAAATGTAAGAAAATGCCCATTCCCTTCTTCTGTCATATTTCCTTCGCTTCCTCCAAAACATGATGACATGCTTTTGATTGGTCACTCATGGGTGATGGTAGGTGAGCGAACTGATGCCCCTTTGATTTCCGGCTGCTTTTTAATTTCGCTTTATTTTCTACATAGGCCTCTTCGTGTTTACTAGGCGCCTTAACTTCTCTTTAATTCCCCAGTAACCACCTTTATGCCTCCCGTAAGTACCTCTTACTAACATTTCCTCATCTACTCACCGCCGGAGAAAAGATTAAGATAATCCGTACCATGCCTGAAAAACGGCACATACCATACATGTGAATACAACATACGATTCATTAACAGAAGTGGGAACATTCGGCAGAATCTGAGAACAAACCATCTGATGTTTGCTCTTAAGTTTATCACAGCCCTTACACACAGCGTATATTGCCGTTTCTCATCTTGTCTGTGCACCTCAAAGTCACGTTGCAGTGAAATATTCTCACCAGAGCTAACATCAAAATACATCCATGAGCAACAAGGAATAAAAGACAGGATTTAATGTGCAGCCTAATTATAATACACCTGAATGAATGTATCCATTTAAAAACAATTCAGCTGGGTACCACAAACATAGAGCCAGCAATGGATATTTCTCAGTAAAAGGCATTCATAAATGGGCAAGACTGAATATAATTTAATTTCCATGCATTTAAATAGCTCATTACACCACATAAAAGATGCAACAAGGCACCATTGAGTTATACTTGAATTATGGTTCCATGTTTGGTTATTTTCAAGATATCATAATATGAGACAAACTCACAAACCAGCAACCGAGTAAATAGTTTCTGGTGAGGAAGCAGGTCACAGGTTCAGATCTTTTTTTAAGGATCTCATATAAATGGATCTCGAAATGGTTCAAGGAATGGGTCAGCAAATAACACCTACTTTATCCCTTATTGGGAAATTTGGTTTCTGGTTCACCTTTAATGTGATGATTTGTTTGCAAAAATGCAGCATGATATATAAAGCTTAACTGACTCACGTTTCCAACATCTTTCAGGGTAATGTGTTCCATGCTGCCTGTGATGAGATCACTTGTTGCCATGTTAAAAGAAAGGAAGGAACACAGAAGAACCTGCTTCAGAACTACTGCTGGACACAAGCCATCAACTCAGCCTTATGTGACACCTTCATCCAAAAAGTGAGACACAGTAGTGAGAGAGGGGTTTGTTTCCAAGGCTTTTGGACCCATGACCCATGACTGTTAGCATAACGCTCAGCTTGTTAAGTTACAGGAGCTGACGTGCTACAAAAGTACACATTATTTTGCTTATCTTTGGAAGATTAAGACAATTACAGATGTAGCTTTTAAAGACGGCTCAAAGAGGCTTTGCTCGTTTTCAAACACTCTGACACTTTGGTGACGGGCTTTGGTAGAAGATCCCGTCTTTTATACCACTTGCGCATGAGCTGAGATGCATCAAAGGCAGAGACTTCTGAAGAAAACTACACATTCAAGGCTACGAGCCAGGCAGAGATGCATAAAAGCTTCTCATCAAAGCGCGAATCTGTGTATACTTACAAAAATAAAGAGCATCTGCCAAATTAGCACAACCGTTAGAGAGACAATACTGGCACCCCAAAGGATCGCCTAGGATTATTAATTAAGCCATAAACAAACAAGATGCATTTTCACTGCTGATGCAAAAACAGTGCAGTACTAAAGTCATATTATTTTAATTGTGACAAAAATAATGCTATACATATTTAGCACTATACCTTGGTACAGGGTACTGTGCACTGGCTTCACAAGACAAATGATCACAGGAAAAACGAAAATCAACCCAAAGCCCAAAAGGAAACCAGTCGGACTATTGACGTGATTCAAGATTTACACAGGTTCTGGTCTCACAATCACACAAGGGGAAACCTTGTATGCAATACAGCAGCTGAATCCATGGACTATAGCAATCTCCGAAACATATTTTAGAAAGATGATGTATAAGTAAGTGACATCAATATTGCAAGTAAGTACTTTATTTATATAGTGATTTCGAGAACATATGTCGCAATGTGATTAACATGTAATAAAACAAAGAATCAGAGGTCAATAAAAGGCCTGTTTATACAACTTTTTCAGACGTCATTAACCCTTTTCCCGTGATAATTTCCCCATGTGAAATTTGCCTACCGTTTAATGATGCTCTGGGGTCAGATTGACCCCAAACACGGGATAGGGGTTAAAAGGGGCCCACAGTGCTGGCTGATCTAATGTCCATGGAGAGGCTGCTCCAAAGCAGGTAACAACAGCAAAGGCTGTCAGCCCTGGTCTCGATCACGGACCAGGGGATAACATGAAGGCCCTGATCAGATGGCCTGGCTATCCTGTTGGCTGAGTATGGGGTTCCAAGGTCATGGATCGTAATAGGTGCTGGATTATTATAAATCCATCCATCCATCCATCCATCCATTTTCCATTCACGCTTATCCAATGCTGGGTCGCGGGGGTCCAGAGTCTGTCTCGGAAGCTACAGGTCCAAGGTGAGGAATAACCCAAAACAGGCTGCCAAATCATTGTCATTGCAGTGTTAAGAGAAAACAAAAGACTCTTTGTATTGCATTGCATTAATCACTACATAAAGCATGATGTCATTACTGTTGTCTTCATTATTTATTTCAGTGTTATTTACTTTAACACAGGAATTGAAGGCGGCATATTAGACACTGTGCCAACTTGGAGCCTGATCAAAGTGTGTCACCATGTTTACCCCGCACCCCAGTGACAAAGAACACCAAGAAGTTTTACTGACCTCAGATTTCACACACAGCCATTTATGGGATTTTTGGAAGACTCTGATTTTGATTAGCCTGAAAGCTCGTATTCCAGCAGTATTTGTATTTACCATCATACACTGTCACTCTCCCTTGTGTAACAGCTTGACCGGAGAACAGGTTGTGACATCACCCTGCATGACAGACTCAGCACCTTCCACCTCCCCTAGAAACACGGAACCAGAGAAGCAACAGAGAACCCTAGAACCATGTGTGACATACCCACTCATAAGCCGACCCATTTCCCAAACCCCAAAACGATTTAAATGGCAAACGTTCCATTCGGTAATGAAGTACCGTACCCAGTTTAACTCCCTGTGGGGAACATTAGACTTCTAATTAAAAATGAGGGCCTTAAAGACTGAAGTGGCCCCTCGCCGCGTGGCTGGCAGTCTCCAGCGTGTTCACCCTTGGCATTTACCCCACGCCTTTTGCCAGCTGAAACACTTTCAGTGGCTCCTTCCTGAGCAGCTTATGAAGGCCGGGATGGGTCGCAGAAAAGCCCGTAGCCCGACCAGTGACCCCAGGACGCATTCACTGCCATCTCTGCATGCCCTAGCAAGCACTAAAAGCTTTCCTGCTTCCTGAACACTGTGTAAACAGACCAGCTGGTCCAGTAACAAGGGCAGACCCATTCAGGCACATCGGGTTTGCATCATCTCTCCATTTCCCGCTCTGCTTATCCAGATCAGGGTCTTTCTTTTGCTGTTTCTTAGCTGACAGATACATTGAAGGCAACCTGCACCTGCGCTCGCTGCAGGTCATTTTTTGGTATAATTCAGATCAAGTGCCTTCCTGATGATACCCGAGCAGATTCCCTCAAGGCATCCTTCAGGTTGCGAGTTTGAGCCTGTAACAATGCTTGTTCTGAGGAGCTGTGATCATAAACCAATGCATTTATGTATTGTTATTTTCTGTATGCAAGCTCTCAATCACGAGTATAACCAATATGAAGTAAGTATTGCAACGCATTTGTACCCATTAAAGGTGAAAAAAACTGACACTCCACAGCTCACAACAACGAAAAGTGTCCGCAGCATTTAACATTGTGACACAGCAGTGGGCAGCCAATTCAGTGCCTGGGGAGCAGTGCTTGGGGGCGGCACCTTAATCAGGGTACCTCAGTGTCACTTGTAGGGCAGCGACTTGAACCAGCAATCTTTGGATTACGCCACCACTCTCCCAATTAGAAAGCAATGCGATAGAAAAGCGCTGTCAGCAATCATTATACCGAAAATACTGAAAATCCTTAGAGAAAAAAGTATCAGGATCCCAAAATTCCGATGATATCGCCTGCTTTGTATGAGCACTTAGGAGTGGCGATCGTGTTTAGCACATCTGAAGACAGATTCCTCAGGTTATTCCTGAGCTACAGACTATATTTAAACATGATGAATTTATGAGAAAATCATTTGCTGGACTCATTTTTAATGACTACCAGTGGAGACAACGGAAGAAATAGCTTTGTGATGGAAGAGCCTTTCCCCCTCTGTGACACTATAATTATCTGCATACACAGACTGCCCCTGATTTACCACCTATGCCACTTACGAGCATTGCACACATGACTGAAGTTTATGTCAATGTACATAAATGCCCAGCAGCACCACACTACCTAGTGCGTGCTGTACACTGTACAATGGTCGCCACAGGGAAGTACTGTACTGTATGGCAGTGCGACCATCCCAGCCTCACACGCACTGGCCAGTCTCACATGCACACCTAAAAGTCAGCGTGACTATCCTATTCCGACATGCATTCATTTCGACTTTCAACCTGTCAGTCAGAACAAAACCCAGCTTTAAGACGAGGACAGTCTGTGTTTAAGTTTTAAAATATGAATTATATCCTAAGCATATTTTTCTCAGTCTATTTCACAGGATAAACATAGATGTAATATTATTATTATTAATTAATAATAATTATCATTATTATTAATTAATAATAATTATCCTTTTTGTTATGCAATAACCCACCGAGAATCTGTGGCACGCACAGCCACCAATCAGCACACAGGCTGTCAGTAACCGTGTTTCTTCGCTGTTGGCTCCAGAGTATCCCGTGAGGGGTGCGAATGGGAGGCGGCAGGTGCTAATTGACCCAATCAGGGGGGTCGGACTGTCTGCCCCGGCTCAGCACAAAGCCCGCGCTGGTTGGTGGTTCAGATAGTCCGGAGCATGACTGCTGCCTCCCGATGGCCCACCTGTGCCATATGGACCCCTGCCCACCTAGGGCAAAGAGCAGCTTAAACCCTCAACTGGTGGCCACATCCCCCTCTGGTGCCACGACTTTTCCCATATCCCCAAAATAAATGTCCTCCTTGCCTAGCATTCTTTATAGTATTAATTTCCATGACATTTCATCTATTTTCCATAACTGCTCATTCTGACAGGTTAGTGATGATTTGGGGCAGAGTGTAGAGTCACCAGTCTTGCTGGTAGATGATTATAGATAGCTGGGGGGAAATGAGAGTTGCCACAGGTAGGGGTGCAGTAGGGGCATGGATACCCTGGGAGATTCAGGGAGCTCAGCACTCCACAGGGGCCTCTGAATATGTCAAATTTGGTGGGAGACCCAAGGTGACATTTTTTCCGGAGGCCCAGAAATTCTAGCTATGCCCCTGCCCACGCGAACCCCACCGAGACATGGGAAGCCCATGCTCCACAAACATGGAATCCCACAATGCCGAGCTCTCAAAATGCAGGAGGGGGACTTACGAGGACGGGGAAACCCGTGAGGAAGTCGTAGATGAAGACGATGCCGCTGATCAGGTAGGTGATCTGCAGGGAGGTTTTGACGGGCTCCGAGCCGTCGATGGAGGAGCGCCGCTTGCCCTGGGCGTCCTCCACCACGATGGTGGGCACGTTGAACTTGTTCTTGTCCACGCGGCGGCCCGCCTGCATGGAGAACGTCTGGAACAGGGCGATACCGATGCAGATGACACCCATGGCCACGCTGCCGCCCACCAGCAGCAGGAAGCACACTCCGAAGCCCAGGCCGATCTCCGTGACGATGAAGCGGCAGTCGTGGGCGTAGAAGCGCTCGGTGGTGTCGTGCCAACCCACGGCGGGAAGAGTGGACAGGATGAAGGAGACCATCCAGATGCCCATCACTGTGTGCACCGCCTGCTTCTTGGTGTTACTCAACCTGGACAGGAACGAGACACAAAGGGTGAGGACGCACAGGGCAACTTTTTCAGCAGTACTGCCAGGTAGTGATGCTCAGGCACTTTCCCATTGATATGGGGTAACAAATTTCTATTTGAAAAACTGTAATCAGCAGCCTCACCTGAACATTGCTCAAAAAGTTGCCCCGTGTAGCATCACGTAAAGGAAGCATACTGAACTTTATTTCATGTTTTATCAACACTTTATCCAGCCCTGCTCGAGTCCTTCACAAGCCAAAGGTCATTTTTGCAAACCGGGAAGTTTCAAATCCACCGGGGGTGCCACTGATTCACATACCCACCAGAAAATCTTTACATTCTTCATGCCGAACACACTGCCAAAAAGCTTGTATAAAGAAGGGGACTAGGGTATTTCTCACCTAGAGGTTTCATGATTTATATTGTTTCGCTATGGCGAGCCATCCTCACTGTTAGCCACTCATGGCTGGAGCACACAGTGGCTGCCATTAAAAGGGCCCATCAGCGCCTTCACTTCCTCAGATGCCGGAGGAAAGCCTGACAGTGCTCACTAGCTTTTACAGGAGTGCTGTGAGGTCCATCCTCCCAGGGTGCATTACATACTGGCATGGCAGCTGCTCCCACAGGATGAGAAAGCCCTACAAGGAACGGCTAAAACAATCATCCGCATACATCTCCCAGCAGTCCAGGTCACATACCACACCAAAGGTAAGCCAGGTAAGAACTAGGGCCACAGTGGGCAATTTTAGCCAGAGCATCGGGGTACCACCCCTACTCTTTCGAAAGATGCCTAGGGATCTTTCATGACCTCAGAAAATCACAATCACGTTTTAGGACTGTGGGAGGACACCAATGTAAACAAAAGCTGAACTTGAAAACTTCACACACGCAGAGTAAAGAGGCTGTCACTGAGCACACTCATAAATATGCCATATGATGACTTCAGTTACCCACACAGTGATATCTATGGCTGTGCACATACACAGAATATACACACATACACAAAGTGTACATACAGAAATATAGATTTTTGCAATAAAGCCCAGATCTTAAATAAATCTTAAATAAAATTCTCCCACCTCACATTACAGGTTAGCCATAAAAAACACAAGACATTATTTTCTGACTGGCTGATCCAAATCTTTCTACTGCAACAATCAGAGGAAATATGGAATTCAGCTGATCCGGATCGTAAACTAGCTAAATAGAATGTATTAGGCAAAAAAAGTATTGGGTAATTTCCCACCATCCGCGTGAATCACTGTGATGAAGCATGTGACTCCAGAAGCAAAACAGAAGGGGAGGACTGCCCCCCCCCCCCTCCAGATAAATGATTACATCATGGGCTAAAGAAAGTCTCTGCTTGGCCAGGTCTCTGCTTGAGACTTGGTGCAGTAGCTGAAAGCTGATTGGCTCCTGGAGTGCCCCTCCCCTGTCACACACCGATTCAAAACATATCATTGGCTAATGATAAGGTTGGCCCCTCAGTATAAATTATGGCTCCTCTTATGCCTCTAATCTTCAAAAAAATCCTAGAATCAACCCTATGTGCCTGCTTATGTTAGATTGCCAGTGGGGAGAAGGTTTAGGGGAGAGCAAGGAGGGTTAATATGGGAAAGCCGTATGTTATTAAGCTGCTTGAATACCTCATTCCGTTTAAAAAATGTACTAAGTGCAGCCAGAACAGATGGAGAAAGGCTGGCTTGTATAAATTGTCCTAAACAGTCACTTACCTTTGAATGAAAAGAGGCAGACCTTCATTTAATGTTAATGTTAGCATGCCCAGGGGGGTTGGGCAGCCAGTTGACCTTGGACCCCCAGAGGTTTTTTTTCTCCCTGCGTGGGAGTTTTTGGTTCCTCTCCTCCGTTGTCAATTGGCTTTTTTCTTTCTTTTCTCTTTCTTTTCTATTCTGTCTCTCTTTTGTGCTATGTATTTCATTTTATATGTATGTCAATGTATTCTACCTCACCCATGTAAAGCGCCCTGGGACAACTCTGTTGTGAAGGGCGCTATATAATAATAAACTGAATTGAATTTAGCTTTACACTTTTTTCTTGATCAATTCAGTGTGGCATGACAAAAAAAAAAAAAACAGCACCGATTGATTGAGGGATAAACCTGTGCAAGTCATGGCTGAGGTGATTTACAGTGCAGGTTTTGAAAAATTAACTTGGGCAAAGGCACCAAGATAAACAGCCCAGGTTTGTATGACCGTGACCTCAAGTAGACTGATGTGTTGAATGGTGCAGCCAAGCAGAGAGAGAGGCCTGCCCTTCGGCGGCGGCCAGAATGTCAAAGAGAAAGCAGCCCGGCACGTCTCGCTCTGTCACTCCACTGCTCATGTCTTTGTCCTCACTACATCGCTGCCATTCATCACTGTAGTTTGATCATGGCAGTAGAGCAACACAGAACACATTCCGCCGTGTCATTATTTATTTAACAAAAATGAAGTAAAAATGGAGAAGCCATGTGTGAAAACTAAGTAGCTTGTGGAACCACCTTTAGCAGCATTAACTTGAAGTAATCGTTTTCTGTATGACTTTATCAGTCTCTCACATCAGTGTGGAATAATTTTGGCCCACTGTTCTTTACAACATTGCTTCATTTCATTGAGGTTTGCAGGCATTCGTTCATACACAGCTCTCTTACAGTCCCACCACAGCGTTGAGGGTTGAGGTCTGGACTTTGACTGGGCCATTGTATCACCTTGATTTCTTTTCTTTTGTAGACTTGCTGATGTGCTTGGCATCATGGTCTTGTTGCATGACCCAATTTCGGCCTTCAGCTGTTGGACAGATGGCCTCACATTTGACTCTAAAATACTCGGGGATACAGAGTTCATGGTC
The DNA here is from genome assembly GCA_026780765.1 of Petrocephalus schoutedeni. NCBI lineage: Eukaryota > Metazoa > Chordata > Actinopteri > Osteoglossiformes > Mormyridae > Petrocephalus > Petrocephalus schoutedeni. The sequence continues at coordinate 3,988,297 of JAODKL010000107.1, read as the reverse complement.
GACTCAATGAGTACTAGGTGCCCAGGTCCTTTGGCTGCGAAACAAGCCCAAATCATCACCCCTCCACCACCGTGACTGACACATGGTATGAGGTGTTTATGCTGATTTGCTGTGTTTGGTTCATGCCAAACGTGATGCTGTGCATTATGCCAAACATGTCTACTTTGGTCTTGACTATCCAAAAGACATAGTTCCAGAAGTCTTGCGGTTTGTTCAGATGCAACTTTGCAAACCTAAGCCGTGCTGCCATGTTCTTTTTAGAGAGAAAAGACTTTCTCTTGGCAACTGGTCCAAACAAGCCATATTAGTCTTTATCTAATAGTACTTTAACATTTAACATGCTAACTGTGGCCTGTAGAGTCTGAGATGTAGCTCTTGGGTTTTTCGCAATTTCTCTGAACATTACACAATCTGACCTTGGGGTGAATTTGCTGGGACGTCCACTCCTGAGAAGATTGGTAACTGTCTTGAATGTTTTCCACTTATGAATAATCTTTCTCACTGTAGAATAATGGACTTATAACCCTCCCCAATTGGCAGCAACAACTGCTTCTTTAAGATCATTGCTTTCCTCCTTGGCATTGAAATTTTGACAATATACACTCACCGGCCACTTTATTAGGTACACCTTGCTAGTACCGGGTTGGATCCCCTTTTGCCTTCAGAACTGCCT
>JAODKL010000107.1:3975222-3987524 GCA_026780765.1 Petrocephalus schoutedeni | reverse complement strand
GCATCAACAAGGCATTTTCGCCCACAGAACTGCCGCTCACTGGATGTTTTCCCTTTTTCGGACCATTCTCTGTAAAATCTAGAGATGGTTGTGCGTGACAATCCCAGAAGATCAGCAGTTTCTGCAATACTCAGACCAGCCCGACCGGCACCAACAACCATGCCACGTTCAAAGTCACTTAAATCACCTTTCTTCCCCATTTTGAAGCTTGGTTTGAACTGCAGCGGTTCGTCTTGATCATGTCAACATGCCTAAATCCATTGAGTTTCCACCATGTGATTGGCTGATCAGTAATTTGCATCAACATGCAGTTGGACAGGTGTGCCTAATAAAGTGGCCGGTGAGTGTATATGTTACGTATCCATCCTCCATACCACTTAACCAATATCTTTGACCATGTTGTAATCCAGTGTTTCTAAACCCAGTCCTTGGGGACCCCTAGACAGTCCACATTTTTGCTCCCTCTCAGCTCTTAGCCAATCAAGAACCCTGAATGCTTGGTATGGACGCGATAGTAGCTGGGAAAGAGCAAAAACGTGGACTGTCTGAGGGGTCCTTCGAGGGTTATGAACTGGGTTAGAAAATACGAATTACTGATGTAAACTATATAGTTATGCTTTATAGGACAGAGTTATTTGGAAATAATTAATGCTTTGAGGTCTACTTGCATTCACTCTGTCCTTCTACACTGACTTTATGACTGAGGCTTTAGTCACAGTGTTCCCTGACAGTCTGACCCAGTGCAAAGCATTTCACAAGTTTCCAAAGGTTATACTGTTGTTTACTGGCTTCTTGTCTTGGACCACCCCTCTCCACTGTTGGTAAGGTTTGCATGCTTGAAAATACCCATATTGGTGAAAAACAATGTGTCAAGAAATGGTTGCTAATCTAGGTGATGCCAGGAATTGTCAAGTGAAATACGTGACTTCTAATCTGTGCATTGTTAACTTTATGTAGCAATATCGGAGTTAATATCGCATTGGTTGCTGGGTACAGTGAATGTGAATAAAATTCTAAATTTTAAACCCTGACCTTAGCACTTCTATGTAAGGCTCAAACTTCTTGGATCAATATATTTCCCCCTTGCTAAGAGAATGCTCGGGAGCACAGGAAAGCTGGAAAGCATCCTCTTCAATGATGCAGCGTGCACAAATACAGCACTCTTAGCATAGAGGCTGAGGGAAATCAGAGCACTACACACACTGATAGCAGAATGCTTCCTGGTAAAGCGTTTGGCGACAATGACAAAGCCAACTGTAGCATCATAACTGAAGAAAGGCTGAAAACATTCCAGCTGAAAACAGCTGATTGGATCAAAATGGAAGGAATACATAGAATACACATTAGCAGTTTCAGAAGGACAGTAAATGCACAAAGGTAATGAAATAAAAAGCCAGATGCATTGGATGTGGCCATTGTGCTGCCTTTAAAGTTAATTTCTCTTGGGGAGAATGCCGGCACGTCTCTGCAAGCTAACGCTCGAAAGACTTTCAGCAGAGGCTCAGTTATCGATCTTTGACAAACCAAGTGGAGGCTGCAAGATTCAAGCACAGCAGGACCCAAAACAGCTGCAGGCGGGAGAACAGAGGAGGTGTCAATATTTACACGTTTTTGTTACTCCACTGGTTGACAGACTTGAACAAAGAAAGCCTACAATTATTAGTGAGTCTACGTCAGGAAAACCAGTGATTCTGTGCAGAAACAATGACAGCTACGTGCTGGCAATCAGCATCCTATAAAAGAAGGTGTGAACTGAATTTCACAGACCGTTGATATTACAGTCTTGAATGCACAGTTGACTGTACATACTGTAGATTAGTATTACGTATTTCTGTAAAAACAATGTAAATCACAGAGTAGCAGAAGACTAAGGGCTCCATTTTGATGATCTAACGCAAAGCATCAAACTCAAGGCGCAACTAACACTTATGGGTGTGTCCAAATCCAGTTTGCTATTTTGACAGAGGAATAAATTTTGCTATTTGTGCCAGCGCAAGGCACAAAAAGGTTGTCGAAACTCTCTTAATTATTCAGAGGTGTGTTTTGGGCATAACATGCAATAAAACAATCAGAATGGCACATCACTTCACCTTTAAAAGGTAGGGGTGCATGAGCTATGGCAGAGTGCTATTATAATGGCATGTTTACCTGGCAAACCAGATCAGTTTTTGCCGGAGGAAAAAAATGGTGCGCGAGCGCATCATTTATGGGAGAACATCTGTTCCACGTACTTTCTGAAACTTGCTGCTTAATTATTGTTTCATTATACACCACTGACTTTTGACATGGTTCTTGTCGGTCATTTCTCTGCCTTAAAATAATGCGCTGATAATGTGCCCACCCACACCTCATTTAAAAAAGACCACTCCTACAAGCAGGAGACACGCAGACTCAAGGCTGTTTATATATACAGTGCTCCTGCATTACACGGTAAATTGGTTCCACAACCCACTGTAGTACTTTGTACTGCAAAATCATGTATGTTCATATCCCTTATATAAAAGTACCTATTTGCTTTGCTTATATACCTATTCCCAACCTGTTGAATACTTTAAACAATTCCTAGATTACAGAATTGCACCTATCCAATGTAAATTCTATGTAAAACAGTACAATAGTTGTCATAATGTATTGTTTGGGGAGAAATAAAAAAAAACATTGTGCATGCACAGTACAGTATGGTTACTTTCAAAACGCGATCATTCAAAAACCACACCTCTGTCTGTATACCCTAATGAGCTAAAACATGACTACCCCCATGGGAAGAGAATAATGTTGACTATCTTGTAAAAAAGGCACATGCCAAGTTCTCAGAAATATTAAGCTAGCATTCAGCTAGCATTCAGTATTTGTAGTCGAAATGTTGAATGCAGAAGAAATAGGCAGAGGCAGAAAAGTGAATAACTTTGACCAGAGCCAGATCACTATGGCCAGACGACTGGGTCAGAGCATCTCCGAAACAGCAAGGGTTGTGGGGTACTCAAGGTCAACCACGGTGAGTTCCTACTGAAAGCAAGAAAAATGACAAACTGCCGGCAGGGTGTTGGGCGGCCAAGACTCATTCATGTGAGAAATGAGTGAAGGCTGTTCTGCGAGGTGCAAACCGACAGAAGGGCTACTGTAGAAAAATGGCAAATCATTTGGATGATGCTCATGGGAGTAACATAATATGACACACAGGGCAACAAGCGGCAGGGCTACATAGCCATGGCTCGGATTTGTCAGTCCATTGCATCCCACATGTGTTTGGCACAATCTTGTACCCGGCCGTCCACATGATGCTACAGAAAACAGGTTTAATCGGACCAGGCGGCCTTCTTCCACTGATCCAAGTTCCAGTGCTGTTGCATGTGTGCCGACTGTAGACCCTTTGATGGTGGAAAGGAGTCAGGATGGGCACTCTTACTGCCCTGCGGTTAGGCAGCCCCATACGTAGCAGGGCCAGACGCCCTACATGTCATAACACATTACTCCCGTAATCATCACTCTAGCTGGGATGCCAGTCCATCAGAAAGTACACACTCAAACCATAAGGGCCATTTAGCGACACCAGGTCACCAAAGACCTCATTTTTAGACTGTGGGAAGAAGTCAGAGTTAATTACATTAATTACATTACATTTAAATGCTTGGCTGTCCCCACCTGACAGTACTAGCTGTGGTACCATTATATAATGTAGTAACTGCTGTAGTCATTTCCGTAACATAATTCAAAAGGTTTATTTTTCTAATCTAAATAAATACAGGTTTTCGAGTTCTTTTGGAAACCTTTACAAGCCAGTAATTCCATTAAAGGTGAGCTGAGCTGAGCTGTGAATTAGGGTTGCAATGATATTTGATCATTTCAATACATTCAAAAATTCATATTTTGGATAAAGAATATGTCAACAATCTATAACGGTTACAAACTGGAGAATTTTGGGACTTGAAAATAAGTCTGAATTCTTGTGGCAATAGTGACAAGAACTGACATGTCGATTAAAACAGAGAGAAATGGCAGATGGAAGCTAAGAAAACAGGCCGAAAGAGTTGGTGCTCTGGCATTTTTTTCACACAAGTGGGGACTGTTATGTGCAGTGTGAAATATGTGAATGATTTAATTAACATAAATTTTAAATACATAACTATGTATAATATATATGTAGTACTGTGCAAAGAAAATTGTTTAAAGTTATTTATATTTAACAACACATTGTGACAGCCAAAGACTTATACAGAACTGTATAAGAAATATATGGTATAGTATATATGCTAAACAATATGAAAATTATATTAAATATAAAATACACCCCCACACAACAGAAAAATGAACAAATCATTTCGTTGAGCAAACTCAAACAAAAACTGTTTTTTGCTCTTACAGTGTCAAGTATATTACTGTACAATATCAGAAAATTCTACAGAATCTGAAAAATACAACAGAATATCTAAATATTTGATAGTTGCAGCTGTACTTTAAGTAATGTGCTGTGTTTGGTGTTCTGTGATTTGTAGCCCATATTTTTTAAGGTAAGTTCAATTAACCTTTTTATTCTTATTAACCCATTTTTTTGCTTTTGCATAATGAATGTCATGACAAAGCCAGACGGATGGACACATCCAAGGAGACTTCTAAATCTCTTAAAGGTTATGTTACCATTTACCGTAAAATCCTGAATTGGGCTGTTACACTGATTGTCCTGCTCAGACTGCTCTCAATCCCACCCTGCTCCTTGCATAATCCCTCTGAGTCTCAGTATGAGCGAGTGACACAATCAGAACAATAAGGGCTTGTAAAGTCTACTGTGGTGCCTCTTGCTAAATTGACTTGTTCTTTCTATAACCATAAGAAGACATAAATTTGGATTAAAACTGCTGTTAGCTTGTTAACTGAAGTTACATGTGCAGAGATCTGATTCTGTGTGACAGACAATCTAGACATGCTTGATTTGATGAGTACAGTTTTGCAGACAGTGAGATCATCCGTGGTGATGAAGCGCAAGTCGTCAGACGGCTCGCTGTTTATCAGTCGATCTACATTCTAATCCTCACCTATGGTCATTGGTGGCTGAAAGAACAAGGTTACGAGTATAAGTGGCTCAAATGAGGTTTCTAAACATGGTTGATGGATCGACTCTCTATGATAGTGTGAAGAGTTCAGAGACCTAGAGAAAGACAAAGACACTGATCCTTCAGATCGAGATGGAGATGTTTGGGCATCTTATAGCAACCCCGAGCACATCCTACACCCAGGACATACTGTTGAGATTGTGTCGGGCTTGCAAACACGCAAGGATAAACTTCAATAAGCTACAATCTGTGGCCATGAAAAGGAAAGTGTGGACCTGTCCTGTCATCAGATTCCCTCTCCACCTTCAAGAAATGCCTCAAGACCCATCTGTTCCAGGAATTACTCCTCTAGACTAACACTAAACTGATACTAACCTGCTCCCTGCTCTTAATGTTCTTGATGTTGCACTTTCTGGTCATTGAATAGTCTTATTAGGTTCTTATTAGGTATGTTTGGAAGATGCTTTGTGGCTCTTAACCCAATAGTCCATATGCTTGTACTTGGGCAATCATTAGAAGCTCAGCCTAGCCACACTTATGCCTAGTTGTCTCCTTGACAGCACATATGTACATGTGCTGTTTGCCTCAGATGTACGTCGCTTTGGACAAAAGTATCTGTTAAAAATAGATGTGAATTTAAAAAACGGATTGAACAAAACGTTTTAATGTTTTAATGTTAAGCAAATCATGATGTGTAATTCAAGGAAAGTGAGAAGCCTCCTGCGTGACCCAGATCAGGACAAGATATTACTGGATGGATGGATGGGTGGATCTTTATAACAGAGGATGGATGTCCTGAAAATGGGTCTAAAATGCTGCCGTCTTCCTTTTAGCACAAATGTTTTGCACAGCAAAATACTAAAAACAGTTTAGTGCACAATATAACCGAAACAGTCAGAAACCATTTAACCAGGGCTTCCCTGCTGTCTGTGGAATGACCGTAGTGTTTTTAATATTCTGCCCTCTTCAGCTGAACAAGCAGGAGTCTCACATATTTTCACTGGGGAGAGCAAAACTCATTATGCTGAAAAATAGGGGATGACCTGAGAATGATTATTAAACCCAAGTCATTATCAGTCATGACCAAGCAAAAATATCATCCTTATAATTTATCTGTGACCTAACATATGAACATATTTTAGGCATTATTTCTGAGGTACATTACGCAACAGCTTCCCTCAAAAGTTTCATAAGAACATAAGCAATTTACAAACATTTTTTAATTTGAACTAATATTGAAGTGATTATTTTGTTGACCAGCATCCAGACCTGTTAGAATCTTATATACTTGGATCATGTCCCCCCTGAGGCTGAACAGACTCAGTTCAGCTAAACTCTCCTCATAAGACATTCCTCTAAGACCAGGAATAATTTTTTGTAGCCCTACATTCCGTTTCACTTTCTGGTGTTTTATACCAAGTCTCGATTTATCGACCATTGCCTTAACACTGTGGCACATTCTCATCCTCACCTGTAGTTGACAGGCCAGCGCACCATCCACATGCGGTGGTAGGAGAGGGAGGTGACGGAGAAGCAGGTGACCAGGGTGAGCGTGTAGAAGGTGGAGACGAAGACCTTGCAGAGCCCCTCGTTCCACTCGTAGGTGGAGTAGTGGCGCCGCAGTTGGATGACGGAGTACATGGTGATGGGGACGCCCATGTTGAGGATGTGGGTGCCGGCCAGCATGCAGAGGAGGAACTCCAGGGGCTTCCACTTCTTTTGCTTGGCACTAATGCTCAGGATGGCCCAGGTGTTGGCCAGGATTGACACCCCTGAGCACACCAGCCAGGCCAGTGCGCTCTCGTCAAAAGCCTCATCCCTCATGGTGGGGGCGTGGCAGACGGGGTGGGCAGTGCCAAGAGCTGGCAGTGTGGGCAGAGCGAGGCGAGGAAGCGGTGTTGTAGGGCCAGCCTCAGCATCCTACTGGGCCGGACAGGGCTTCTCCAGGGTCCAGTGGAGCTGAGCCGAGGGCATGATGGACAGAGAAGAGCACGGGGGCCTGGGCTGGACACAGAGGCCTGCTATATCCCCGGGCTGAGCCAGGGCACCAGGAGTCCTGAGGGAAGCAAGGACTGAATTTAACCCTCTTCTCAGAGGGGCTTGTTTTCTGCATGACATGCAAAACATGATCTGTTCATTTTATCCATCACCCATCCACAGCACACAACCAATATAATTTATTTCAGCTGAGAAACCTTATAATTGCACTATGTAGAAGTGAGGGACAACGAGACTTAATGAACCATTTATTAACCATTTGTTTTATTTTCTGACCCCAGTAAATGATGCTTTCTGTTCAGAGAATGGCACAAAGCATCCCCCAAAGCACACCAAGTGCACCACCTAGTAGGATTAAAATATATAGCAAATGGTTCATTAAGCATCTTGTTGCCCATCACTAGTACTATGCCATATGCTATAAAACTTCAGAAAAAAGCCAAGTTAGACCACGAAGCTCTGGCTCTGAGAATAAACAGTCTAGAATAGATAACAGGTCGCCTTCATGTGTTCAGTTTAATTGAAACATTCAGGATTAACAGCAAAAGGTTTATAAGTGTAATCAGAATTAAAAGCCAAAACATATATTTCAAAAATCAGACTAATAACAGAATAAAAGAGAGTATGTTTTAAGAAAGACTGAGATGAAGCAATGGAGATGTTTAAGACAGCTGATTTGCATTCAGCTCAGCCTGTTCGGCCAATAATGCAAATTTGAGAAATGAAGCAATTCTGTTTTTATTGGCTACATTTCCAAGTACAGTTTCAGTGTTTGGAAGAATTAAAAACATACTGAAGTCTGGTTTATTTATTTCTTTTTTATATATTTTTTAAGTCATGGGGAGACTATGCAATCCAAGTTGCATGTGTGGCTTTTCTTACAATGTATCAGCAATGGAGGAATTGTATCTACTGCCAACTTCAAAGTCTGAGACTAGGCTATTATACACAGGAGTTGATTCCAAAGCTCTGGCCAGGAACACCTGGAAAGCAGCACCGAGATGGGCTGTTATTTCACTTTTGCCAGAGTCTGACATCCATGTCCGAAATGTCCCACTATGGAATTAAAATGCTGTTTGTGCAGTATTATGATAAAACAATTATAAAAGTTGACATTTTGGGTAATTAAAGCTATTCTTTCATGTTTTAATGTGTATAATGTATTTTATTTCTATGAAATGATAGAAATAATATGAAATAGTCAAATTGAAATGAAATGGTCAAATTATTACAGTTGTTCACTCCATCTTAATGCATATCTGAATATGGCAGGCAGTTCTGAAATAGATTTTGCCAGTAATATGAAAATTAGCTGAAAGTCCCAATAGAAAAGGAAAATTGTTTTGAGATTTGTTGCAGATTTATGTGATTTCTGATGTGGTTCTAGATAAAACAAGATAAAGATTTCAGTGTCACCAGCTGGCTGGTGTGAGATTTTCAATTCGAGAGAAGCCTGCACACTCATTTACATGCATGTAACAGTTTTATTGACTTGTAAATAGTATGTAGGCTTTGTGAGCTACTCCAACTCATTTGATGCAGCCAATTATAGCTGATTATTATAATGGAATAATACGTATTTGCTGTCAGATTTCTTGCGTGATTATGAGAGTCTGAAAGTGTGAGTGTCCCGCCAGATGCGTGAGAGCTGGCAACCCTGACATTTCCTAGATGGCTTATCCACTAAATGTGTTTCTTGCAGATGCTGGATCTAAAAAACAGATCTCTGCAGGGTATTAGAGACCTGTCACTTTATCTGTACTCCATCTTTAGGCATCTTAAAATAAGATTATTGGAAAACAGTGTCTTCTCCTGGGTACCTCCGATCATATATCATAGTCTAAAATTTCTACTCAGCCTGTATTTTTTCAGCTTTTTATTGATCCAGTATCAATTTTGACATAAATAATTTAAAAGTTTAAAAAAGGATACGCATGCCAGACTGTTGCCCTTCTCAAGGCCCAAAGCCCATTTCTTGCGTTTCCCTCACACTGAAGCCAAAGATGCTGATTTTCATTTCTGTTGCCCTCCAAAGTACTGTTAAATCCATTACCCCAATGAACTACCCACTCCAATCTCCCATCTCCGTAACACATGGTTCTATTTAGAATCTGCTCCTATCATTACAATAATCTCCAATTACTATGATATGGAATATCAAAAACCACTAAAAACTACAAACATCAAGGGTACACTTGATGATACTTAATTAAATGATAATATCCAACCTGAAACCTCTTCTCCTGCTCAGAGTCACGGGGGGTGGGGAGGACTTATAGCCTATCCCAGGCAACATAAGACACAAGGCAGGGGTTTTCCCCGGGTGGGATGCCAGTCCATTGCAGAACTCATACGCAATCACAGTCTATAAGAAGAGATGCCAATTAAGCTATGTGTAAGGCAACAGTGCTACCCACTCAGCCACCATATCAACCGAAATGATAACGTGACATGATTAAATGTGACTAAAAAGTCAGTAGACTGAAAAACAGCAAGTGTTTTTTTTGGTTATTTTTAGAATCTAAGCAAGCTCTTTATTGCATCATATGACTCCCAGGTGGGAATGGTGTCAGATATGGTGACAAAATTCCTAAAATCTAACAGGCGAGACGGTGAGAAAAAAATCCCATGGCACCAAATAACTAAAAATAATTGAGTTCTCCGTAAAAACAATCCAAAGCCTCATTAAAACAATCAAGAGCTCTCTGTAAAAATAAATTACTTCTTATAAACAGTGGAGAGCATTCTGTACCCTGTAACATTCTGTAACAATCCTGCTTACACTCAGCTTAAACTCTTGGAAGCAGAGAATAGACACAGAGCACTTTAAAGCCCATGGATTCCAATCGGACATCATGAAGAATTCTTTTGAGTCAGGGGTCAGAGAGGTCATGGCTGACGAGCAGAGGGTTTCATTAGAATTCCCTGTCCGACGTCAAGATGGATATTGCCTCAGCCTCAGGCAGGGAACAGAGCTGAACTCTCCCTTTCACGTGACATGAAAGCCAGCGAAACACCTTCCTTGTCATATGAATCATGACGTACAACTGGATCAAGGATACTAGACTGGGAAAAAGAAAGCCATAATTAGGAATGCATTTGATACACCGCACCTGTATTGGTGTTACACATCTACATATAATGTTTGCTTGTTGCCAGTGTGATGTCCAGTACAGCCCACTGTTACCTGATTTAAAATTCAAGGTTATATTTTACAGGGCAAAAAGCCCTTCAGTTGATAGCTAATGCATAAACATGTCAGAGGTCAGGTGACCTGCATTAAACAGCATCAACAGCTTCTTCATGATGGTGCTCCAGATACCATTCATAAATCCACGAGGCACACACACACCCCTTGGGCAGATTTGTGCATCCCAGATGAGGGGTCTTTTTTATTTCACATACCCTCCATCACCTTCATTTCAGCTGCTAACCCAAGAGCTTCCAAGAATAATGAAAACAATATAAAATCATGTCCTCATTAAAACGCTTTCAGGGAATCAGATTTTCTCTGCATTCTTTTCCAGCACGGGTGTTAATCAAAATATAACATATAAAAAGAACCAAATATACTCTCCAAATCAACAGATTTAAAGAGGGATTATAAAATACATTTATCATTAGTTGTTTTTTAAAGACTGACAGGGACTCGTACAATTGCATGAGGCAACTTGAACACAAATGTCGACTAGCAAAGGAATATTTCTGCAGCAAAAAGCACTTAAGGGTGTCTTTCTGCACTTTCTATTGCCAGTGAATTGTTTCCTTCAGAAGACTGCGATCTGCCAACAAGAGATTTCACGGCAGACTCTGAAGACTTTGCAGGAACCTCAGATGTGGCCTGCTTGCGGCACGGGGTGAACAGCCGATGCAAACAACAGTTTAGCATCTGATCCTGGTCCCAAAGGGGCCATAAACGCTTTTGGGAACTTTTATAATCGGGCTCAAGCTGTACTACTCTGGAACACATGGACTACTACAAGGGAAATTCAGCGTACTGAAAAATCTGATAAATGAGATGGGGAGACAATGGCGGGCTGGAGATTTGCAGGGACTTTCCAGGCAGAAGACACTTAGGGGCAGGAGTCTGAGCAAACAAAAAAAAAGGCTGACGTGCTGGCATGGGGAAAATGCAAACACGCAGCACTCTCTGTAGCACGGGTTACTGGAGGGGAACCGAAGCAGAACACACCACTGCTAACACCAGGGAGCGAAGAACAGCGAGAGGAAACCAATGTAAATAACCTGCCTTTCCTGACATGGAGGAACCATCCAACTACATTTTTACATTCCCATTCCCAAAATAATACTTCAATTTGATGGGAGACACTACATATATTTATGATGGGCGTGCTGACTATTATGACATCACTATTAGTATTTAATCAAACAATACATACTTAAAGAAGCTCTTATTTTCAGAAGTTATTCATCGTATGCTATTTCAAGTCATAATTAGTTCATTTTCTAAATATATAATTTCTTTTGAATTGCTACTACATTAACCCAGTCTCTTTGAATGGTTTGGCTGCACTTGTTTTTACTATATTTAAATCCATTTTTATGGATTTGCATTAATGACCGCAAGTATGGGTGTACATTAAATCTCAAAAGTTAATTGACCAAATGTTAAGTATACTGTGGCCTTTGTCTGGATAAATATGTGAAGATTATCCCCCTGGGGTTAATAAAGTCAGTCTTAATCTGTATCTCAAATGACTTTATACAGCATTAAACTATGAGAAATGAACCTGTACCAAGATTGATTTGACCCATTTGAACCAGAACCAGCCAGTCAAATGTCCAGCCACCGATTCGCTTCACTATCAGTCTATCTGCTGCTCACTGCTAATTATCCATGTCAGGCACAGAAGACGAGCCTGCAGACATTTCATAGAGGCTTTTCAGCATCGCAGATGACAGCGGGTCGATGTGCACTAGGGATGGGTACCGAAACCCGGTACTAAACGGGCCCCGGGGCTACATTTTTAAAGACCGGAGAATCGATAAGCTCTGACGTTAACGATATTGCTTTCGGTACTGAAGAAATTAATGAATCCGATTTTTTTTTGTTTCGACATAAGCATAGTCTTTGCCAGTTTAACTGACCAGCTCCGTTACTGATCACCACGCTAATCTACAACGTTCTTTCGAGTGTACGATGCATGGGGACACTCCCACCAGTGTTGCCAACTATTTCCAATGAAAAGTAGCTAAAGCCTGCCCGAAAAGTAGCTAAATGTTGCCAGATGACGT
>JAODKL010000107.1:3940028-3975122 GCA_026780765.1 Petrocephalus schoutedeni | reverse complement strand
TTTTGAAAAAAAAGTTGCTAGGGTAGTATGAAAAGTTGCTAAATCTAGCAACAAAATTGCTAAGTTGGCAACACTGACTCCCACACGCGAACACAAACGCTGGTGTCGCTGCCCGATCCGCGTGCGCATGTGCAAAGTTCTGTTAAGCTTATGGCTATGTGATCTGACATCCGGTGGACCGGGCCCGATCGGCGAGAGTATGCGCACAAATTTAAACTTTAAATTACATTTTAATACAATTGTAAGACATATAAAAGCATACGTACAAAATCATATGATATTTAACTTAATATCTGTTAGTAGACATTGATATATATGACAAGTACCGGCTGCCTGCCAGGCAGATACGCAGCTTTTTATTTTTTGTGATATTGTAAAACACTTAAATAAATGCACAGGAACTCCTTGTGGACTGGGAAGTCGTTTGAAGGAATTAAAACTAACAAAAACGATTGTGTATGTTCTTATTATAATGATTTAGTAATATTGTAACTCCCACGCGGGAGGAGTATTTGTCAGCTTACTGTGTCGACGGTATTGCATGAAAAGTTTGTTCCTGCGTTCACAAATAGGACAGAGATCTTAACGCAGATCTGCGGTACCGTAAAACATGCGCATGCGCACGCAGATCTGACCGCAGACCTGGGAACCGCAACTAGTGATGTTGGCGGAGAGAGGTAAGTGGCCAAAAGAGTGGTTGCACTTCACTAGAATCAATGCGACAGTGCTCGTTACCAAAATTGCAACAGGTGTTTTGCATGTAAAGGATTAAAGGCTTTGCATTAAAATTATTTATGTTTGTTTTAGATTTCCATTATCAGAAATGTTGCTGTATTTTTTGTGAATTTTTATTTTGCATTTCACATTTAATGTAGGCCTAAATTTGTTAAATAATAATGTAAATTTGTTGAGTAATAATAGTTATTTGTTAAATAAAGCAGTGTTAATTATGTTAATTGATTTTTTTCTTCAAAACGTACCGATAACAATACCGTTAAAGTACCGGACCGTTAAGCAGCACCGGAGAGAGTAGTAGTACCGTTAAAATCTTAACGATACCCATCCCTAGTGTGCACAAAGCAACACCTTTCAGGGGAATTCTCTTGATCTGAGTCTTGCCTGCTGGACAGCTCTTCCTTTCACCATCAAATTACCATAATGGCCTTTTGAATAAAACCCAGTTCCAGAAAGTAAATATGCAGACCAAGATTCTGTTTCAACCAACCAGCAGAGTTTTCTGTGACTGTGACCCTTTATGCTCAACTGGTTGGTTGAAACAAAACCTTGGTCTGACAGGCCACCCTGCCTGGTGAAAAACTGATCATCTTCTATAAGGAACAGAATGTAGACCTATTTTCTGCAAACATATGTGGAAAAAATAGTAATTTAAAAAAGGACACATTTCATCAGTGCGGTTTCCTTCATTGTTCAAAAAACATAAGAAATAAAAATAATTATTTGTAGTTTGTTTATAATACTCCTTTGATGCCTTGAGATTCTGGCGTAGATTAAAGAGCTTACTGGTGTTAGCAGGCCCAGCTCTCCCTGCTCTCATTACAAAAGCAGTATCAAGACAAACAGTTAATTAATAGAATAACAGAAAGCTGTGTGTCAAGTATCTTAACTAGAAAACATAAGAACATCATGATCTTGTAATTTGTCCAAGGGAATAGTCTTGGTTAAGGATGGTACAGACACTTCCCTACCAATATTGTGAGAGCACCTTGTGTGTTTTGGGGGGGAGAGGGGCGGGGGGTTGGTATGGGGGGCTGATATAGCCCCTACAGATGCTGAATTCAAACCTACGCCCTCGAATCTGTCCATTGAGATCACTAGCACAGGCCTCAACTGCTCCCATGTCCTTGGGCAGGTTAACCTGAACTGTATTATCTGCTCCTTTGCAGTATCTGCCTCGCCAGTAAGTCTCTTTGGGACAAGCGTCTGCAAAATAAATCAATGCAAATGTAAATATGGGATGTATGATAAGTTGAGTAGCTCTGGGGAAAAGTCACAAGCTACGAGCTAATACTCAAAATAAATGGAAAATGCTGGGAAAATGCTATACGGTTTCCTACAGCCGTTTCTGCGTGCTGCCTCAGCACTGAACTAGACCATTTATGTCTTGCGGCCCCTAAAACTGCTTATTATTTACTGTGAAGGAAAGTCTGAATATGCACAATTACAGACCAATAATTCAACAGTCAAATCATGGGCAAGTTGGTGGACAGGCAAAAAAAAAATTTAAGAAATCAGAATGATCGCAGTTGAAAAGCATTTGTAGGCATTGATTTTTTTGTAGTTTACAGTCTTAAAGGGAAAATGTTTAGTCAGCATGGGGCTGGATTAAGGGGGTGAGCTAAGCTGTTACCCTACCCTGCCGGTCATGATGTCATCACGGCGTGGCTCTCTCCTTTCCTTCTCTTCTACTTCAGGTGAGCCGAGGATCAGTCGCTTCACCCCCATTTTACTGATACCACCTGGGTCCGATAATCAACCCCAGAGTCACCAGCGGGGGGCGCCAGCTCGCGCACGGCAGAGAAACATGCCGAAGACGGATCGGCTACAAAATGTTTCCATCCACTTTCATCACCTGAGTCACGCACATCGCCGGAATCTCTGCCGTATTTCGATCATTGATACCGCGAGTCTTATCTGAAAACAGAAATATGATATCAAACCCAAGAGACTGTGGGGTGTAGAGCTCTCCCCTGGATGAGGTTTCCTCCAAAGTGAGGTGGGCTGCCCGAGCAGTGGCTAAAAATCTTCAAACTCAAACATAGCCCTGGCTCCAGCTACAGAACGCTGATGAAGGATGGCAGGCCCTAACATTTTTACCTCATCTCTATTTTTACAGTACTAATTAAGACTCCAGAAATATTGCATAAAGGACCTAGATTTAATTTAATATCCACCTATTCTTGGGATGAATAATTCATCGCCTTGCAGATGCTTTAGGTCCTATGTTAAAAATAATGAATAGTAGGCAACGATATGCACAGTCTACAAACAATTAAGCAATACTCCCACTTGTGAGGAAGGATATTAGCACCAGCATTGCAGTTATATAATAACGCGACTAAAGCTTAGCAAGAACACTAAGCAAGCCATGTTTTCATTGGCCATATCTGAGAAAATAAAAAGGCTGGAGAAAACATCTAAAAGATAAATCTGCGGCAGTGTATACATGTAGTGATCAAAACCACAGTGGGTGGTCTTGTCCTGTCAGTCACCAACTGATCCAGCCCATTTTGGCCAATTTATCAGTTCTCATTGGCTTAAAGCCATACCCAATCACACTGCCCGCTCTGAATTTAACTGAAACTGCACCAGTAGTAGTGCATGTCTCTCCACACACCTGTACTGACCTGTATATCCCCCCAGTTCCGATTGGAGAGGGGTGCTCCAAGGAGAGCCCCTAACCTGCTCAGAGAGACGTGCCCCTGTGCTGCCTGAAAGCGTCTGCAGTGTAGCTGCTCCGAGGCTCAGGAGACATGCAGGCCAGTCCAAAAAGCTGCAGCTCTCTCGGAATTTCAGCCCCACCACAATAAGCGGCAAGTGGTGGCACGGCACATTAGGTGTCTACGACCAGAAGGGCATGGGCTCCAATCCCGTCTGTGACAAAAAAACACATCTCTAAAACATTAGAAACTATTACCCCCCCCCCAAGAATGTTCTGGCAGTGCCAAATGACTGACCCTGTGCTTGGACCCCAACATTCTCACTGAACTGTGTGTACCTCTCAAATAAGAGCTAGATGAAATATGCAAAATTCAGGCATTCCATTGCTTCAAATTTTTTAAAATACAGCGCATATTCTATCTGCTCCCCTCCGGTGGCCCTTTCAGCTTGTCCGTCTCACAGTGCCGGAAGGGGGTAAAACCCAGAGGCTGGGGTCCTTAGCGAACTGCGCAATCATGGTGATACGTGGACCCTTGGCGGCAGCTCTCATGTGCAGTGAGGCATGTTTGCCACCACAGTGATGCAGACAACACTGCAATACACTGCAAGGCAGGCCACCGAGACAGTGTATCATAACACTCGGAATCCAAACAGAACAGGCAGTACACCTCAAGGCTCTCTGCTCAGAACACATCCCCAGCATGCAGACAGGCATTCTGAGTCACTGTCTTTAGTAGAACACATTTCTGGACCTTACAGACAGCCAAGGTTAACTACTCCTACCTGACTTCAATAATTGCCAATTTGGTTTTTAGTGCTTCCATAGAACTTCATAATAACAGATACAACCATTCTGGAAACACACATGAGCTGTAGGAGTGAGAAAGCTCTGCGCAGTGCCTGATGGGTCACTGACCCTGTATTGCAAACCGGCCCTAAACCCTCACAAACCACCACAGGGATCACCAGTAAGGGTTTATTTTCTGAATGACCCAAGCAGGTGAGCCACTAGGTCAATAAAGTTTTTCTTTTTTGAATAGGAAGGCTGCTTTGCAACTGAGGACACAGCATTAATTATACCGGCATAGTGCTGCTGATTCGCCAGAGGTCCCGGCACCTACGGTGCTGTTAGGCCGAATGAGAACTGAGACATTAAACCATTTTGTATAAATGCTTGGCAGATGATTTTCAGCAGCCTAGTCGGCCCTGGGAGAGCATGCGGATCCAGACCACCGTCGCTTCTGTGGAAAACTGACACCACCCGAGTGCTGTTTTCAGGTACAGCTGCTCAGATCTCATTCAAATTTATGCCACCAACACCTGATCAAAGCACATGAAAAGCCATGTGGAAAGTCATACATTCGTAGAAGTCGAAATGTTTGCACTACTTAGGAGACTGTGGTTAATTCTGAATTACTTAAAAATATACTGCATAAATTAGATGTTACTTTGGCTTCATCTACTAATTCCACAAAAATAAGTAAAGTAGGTTAATATACACGCTTCTATGTCATAATGGGGCTATTGCATGTGGTATAGGGAGTGAGGCACAGCAGAGTCGAAGATCTTTAAACCTCTGGCTCTGATTAACAGTATTTACAGTGTTGTCATGATTTGTGATGGTGTCACTTTTAAAAGTGAAATAATTTGAGCAAGTAACCCAAATCATTTTCTGGCATGAAAAATGTGCCGAACGTTGAAAAGCATAACAGATGATACAGTTGAATATTTTCATCAACACATCATGGTTCTGTGGTTCATTTTCCATGGCCGGCAGAGTGAGTTCAGCTTTGGGCCCTCAACCAGGGCCCTTAACTCTGAACTGTCTGGCCCTGCAATTTAATTGCACATTACTTTATATGAGGGCATTTACTAAATAAATATTCATGTATTTTCAATCAGTTGCTGATGTATTTTCAATCAGTCTTCTTGTGCCAGGTATAGGAGTTAATGGTTTGAAAGATGCCCAAAGACCCATTTTATATAAATGATCTCAGACCTAGATTTTGGTTTCCTTAAAATGTACCCCATTTTCAGCTTTAAATATTTTGTTCATGGAAAATGTCAGTTCAATTCGACCAGTCTGCTGATTAAGGTGCAGACTGGGCATGGAAAGTCCTGTTGGGTTGTCATGACAACCTACCTGGCTACAACGACAGGCCCCGCACACATCCAGCATACATATGCACCATTAAAGAAATCACACACAACTATAAAGATTTTAGGCTCTTTTCCAATAAAAACCAAATATAGTTACATATTTCAGGTGGAAGAATTAGAAGAGTCACTCTTCTAAACCCAAAACTTTTATTGTAACCTGTCACTAAGGTTCTGTAAAATTGGTGGCTTGGGGGTTAACGCTATTGCCTCCTGGGATTGTGGGTTCAAATCCCACCATTCCTCTGTGTATGGTTGGAGGAATGTTCTTCCCCTGCCGTGTAGGCTCCAGACCAGGATTTATTCCGCAAGAATATAACTACTCATATACACAGGATTGACTGTCACTATACAGATACAGTTGATAGCAGATGTATGAAAAGCACATCTAAAATTGATTTGAGTTTAAGGTTTGTATTTTAAAACAACAAATCAATGGTGATGGTTTATTTACCTTTTACACAAGTATGAGTGCAGCTCCATTGGAATTCTGCTTGCCATATGTCCCACCTTGACCTACACATGGCTGAGAGCAAAGCCTGGGGTCCATGCACTAGGTTAGACCATTTATCCAGTACCATACACTTCCAGGAAAACAAGGGCCAATTTGTACCTTTGGGGTACAATTACTTGTCAAGGCGGGCTGCACCCTCAATGCTCTGCCAAATGCACCCTAGCTGTAGGTAAATGTACTTTTTAAGGTACAGAAATGGCCTCAGAGGTACGCCATTGGGGGTATATTAATGTTGTTTGAACCTTGGGAACAAAACTGTACCAGGGCTGTACCCTTCCTGATCCTCACTCAAAGCGTCAAGAGAGATGTGACTATTCTGCCGAGGCTTGAACCAGCAACCTTCCAATCATGGGCCTGACCCATTGAGCCACACACTGCCCCCAACTGCCATGAAACTACATGCTTATGTACCAGGTACAGTCCAGAGAAAAAGCTTGAAGAGGTCTGGATACCAGATATATAAATGGATGCCGGAATTCTTGACAGAAGTGGTCAGATTTTGTTCATTAAACTAGGGCTTTCAGTAGTAATTTTTTCCCCTCTTTAAACGAACTGATTGGGGACTGTGGTTAATTTAATGCAACTTGGAACCAGTAACCTAAAGGCTGCAGGTCTTCACCCATTATGCTAGTTACTGGCCAGAATGAAAATCATGATATAATGATGTGTAGACCGAAGTAAAAAATGAGAGAAAAGTGGAAGAAAATGAGATAAAGGGTTAGGACATATTTTGGCTCTCCCGTTTAATTCTTTATATATTTCAGAACTGAGGAATGTTGATCTGATAAGCATTTAAGTACAAGCTGACCTGGCAATCCATTGTACAACCCTTAATATTTTTTCAAACTATTGCAATGTTTTTTTCCTGACTTATATTAGATTGGTATGTCCCAGGGGGTAGGCAGTTGACTTTAAATCATAAGTTTTTTTCTTTCCTCCCACTGTCCTCTGCCTTTCTCTCCACACTCATTTTAATGTTGTTGTGGGAACACTGGCATGCGTCAGAGACAGGGCCATGTGACATGGAGCGTTCCCCAAGGGACCAGAGTCTTTTTCAGAGTCTACTTGGGGGTGGGTGTGGGTTACTACAATAAATAAAAAAATCACACACAAAAATATTCTCCACATACCAGTTAATATTTCAGTGTAGATGAGAAAAACAAAATGCTTGTTAAGTGTGCAAACACAAGTGGATCGGGTCCAAGATTATTGGCCCGTTACATTAAAGCAAACTACCAGAGTAAGAAATGGGTAAGAAGAATTATGATAAGCAACTAACCAACTACATTCTCCATAAACAGACTGCAATGCCACACCACCATTAAAATGGTATAATACTATATACTGCTGCAGCTGCTCATATGACCGTGATGTTGCCCTTAATTAATTTCCGAGTCATAATGTTGCTTCTGAATCCTTGTTAAGCGCCTTGGGGTGCCCTACTTCACACAGGAGTGAGCTGAGTTCACTCAGCATCCTCACGTTTGACAGTGACAGTCAGCACAATCAGCCCCACTGACATGGCGGATGTGAAGCCTGTGAAGTTCAGCGGGGCCCCTGGCGGCCGCACCAATGGGCCCTGTGCCAAGCACTTGGAGAGCAGGCGCTCCGGGGACATTCACACCAAGTACAATGGCTCTTACATCCCATAAACAACGGAGACTCCCCTCAATTTCAATCAGCAGCAATCTCTTTCAACATGTGTTTAACACGAATCACTTCTTCTGAAATGGTTTCGACTTGGACCCGCCACTTCCTGCACGTTTCTGTTTTATTCCACAGATCCTGGCTGTGTAAGCTTCGCTGTGGGTGCGGGGTTTATACTGTTATTATTGGAGCAGAGTGTTAAGGATTGCATCGTAAATTTTATTTTAGAAATTCCTCTCTCCCTAGATAAAGTTAAAGCTTTCCGTTATTTTCCATTTGTTTTATAAAAAAGAAAGGTAAGTGCATATAATCTGTAATTCATTTGAAATTTGTTGTTTTCGCGTGCTGTCGATTAATAATGATGGACCTTGATTACAGGGTCAAGTAAGATAGTTAAATCAGGTTCTAATGGGTGCATAATTGGGAGGAAAGGTGACATCACCAGTCTGCTTCTCCGCTGACTGCCACGTACCATTCGGGCTAAATAAGTTCTAAATAAGTACAGCGGACGGGGAAACAGGATCTACACATGTATACCCGTGGCTTGGAGTGATGTAATTTTTTTCCCTGGTTTGATCCCCCATGTGGTTTGTTGTTACTTCAATTTGTAAGGCAAAAACAAATGAAAAATAATGAAAAAATCTGCTTATGCTCCGAAATATAAAAGTAGAAAATTCTTACTTTCCACACTTTAAAACAAAGGCACTTCTCAATGTCCCATTCCAAGTTTGTTTTGAAGGTAAACACGAAAAGTTCAAAGTAGAAACAGCTCGATTTTGTGTTTTAGCTATCGCTGAAGTCAACACATGTGCATAACGAAGCTACAACCTACATGATACTAACGCTACATAATAACCATACCCCTGACACCTCTACTGACGACTCAAACAAAACTATAACATCATGGACTAAAGTATGTCCCGGGCGTATACTGGAATACTGTCCACTTGAATATTTCACATCTATGCTGCTCGATTTCCCATCGCAAAGGAGTCGTGCAAGTTCTAGTGAAACGAAATGAGATCAGTTGGCTGAATTTGCTGTTGACGCATTGCTATGATATTGTTGTGGGACTTTCAGCTCAGAGAAAGGGGTGACGCGGAATTTGCAGTATAAGCATTACGGCACTTGTGCACTGTGATCACCTCCCTGTCAATGCCCGTAATGAAGCGTCACTTTGGAGACGAACGGCAACGCGATCCCGCTGACATACCGGGCCAGCGGCAGTGTTCATCGCGGCTTTACCACTATACGCGGGATTTTAATAATTTAGTAGCGGACTCAATACTGCACACGCACTCAGTGACAACCGAAACTAAAAAAAAACACTGCTTTGGTTTAAAAATACTGCTTCATGATTTATCACGATTTAAATGCCTTAGATCCCGCACAACAGAGTGATAAAATCCCTTACAATGCGCGATTATTTGTTAACGACCAGCTAATTGATCTCCTCACTCACTACCCAAAGCGCTCTTTAATCCGATTACTTGTCCGCTTGCTTCGGCACACGCGGCGAACGCGTCCTTTGTATAGCGCGTTTCCATACGCGTCCTTGCTTTACTACTCAATGCACGCCAGTCCTTACTGTGCCGCCAACCATCCCAACAATCGGAAGTATAGTTTCACTATTCACAGTTCGCCTTTCCCCCCCTGCAGTCCACAATAGCACATTTTCCATGTTTGTCCAGCACTCTTGCTCCAGGCAGGGACCGAATTGAATTAATTGACCTTCTCTTTATGAACACAGACTCAAGTTTTCTCCCCCGATGAACAGTCGATTCGTTACTGGCGAATGCCAGGGACAATGCTGACCTTCTAATACAATACAGACCAACTACTTCAACATTACCAGCGGATACATTTGTTCAGACTACGCGTGCATGTTACCGCGGCTTGCTGCATGAAAAGGCAGGTACCTCTTTGGCGAAGATTTCTTCGATTTCCAGAAAAAATATCTTTGGAATCCTTTCCTTTTTGGTCTATTTCTTTTTGTCTTCCAAAAGAGGATCCCGTTAAAGCCCACAGCCGGCGTCCTCAGTCTTTACATCGCAAACAGGCAAACTGCAGTTAGGTCGCTGTTATCTCCTATAGGGAAGGGACAGGGATCCCCGATAAGGGCGAGAATCGCAACCGCACTTCGCATCACTGTACAGCATCATTTATTAAATCAGGCCGGGGATCCCGGCTTCTCCTCTGCATGCTGGAAGAAAAAAAAACACACACTCAAGAGAGGAATGATCCGTGGTTATACCATATAACCGGCGTCAGGGAAGCGAATTTGTTAATGGCGTTAATGTAGAGCAAGCAAGCCCACACGGTGGAAATTGCAGTCCAGCGCAGCACAGCGGAAATCACGCTGCAGTTAACACGGGGAGGGAATGAATGGGGATGGCTCAGACAGATGGAAATCGTGATTCTTTTAAGCTCGTTCAACTACAAGAACCAAAATCGTTAACTGATTATAGTTCACTTACACACGTACACCTTGCATATTTTTTCGCTTTTATGCGTAATTAAAATGTATATTCATGATGACACATTTTATATGTCACTGTGTATTATGATTAATTTTAAATTATATTAGCCATACTTACTCGTTCAGATGTCCTTTCATCGCTCCACCAGCAGATGGCGGGAGAGAGTCTGCTGGTCGTGAACGGCGTGATCTGCTTCAAGGATCACGTACTGAACGAATCTATGCAGTGGCTGGGACGCTCACTTAAAAGACTCGTTCAAAAAGACCGAAAGAATAATAGCAATTCTGTCTAATGATGTTTAAGATTAATGTTGCGCTATATACAAATTTAAGTAACAACAATAACAATAATTATAATTATAATAATAATAATTATTATTATAACACTATTAACAAGGATACAATATACAAGGCTATGTCTTTTGCAATACAATTTGGGCGTAATATCAAGTGATTGTCAAAATCATATCCTGCTGCTCTGTTTGTAAATTGTTTAAAATGGAATGCAGTGAAAACATATTAAATTGGATTGTTAAATGTTTACCACTAGTGCTATGATGAATAAGACAACCGGCATTAGGGACGATCGACTTAAGATGGAACACATAGCGAAGTGCGCATTCCGTAAATCTGAGTCACCGGGGCTGATGTTTCAGATTAAACGTCTAATACAGATTAAAGTGGTACGTGCGATACGAGCGATGTGGGGCGGTAACCTGGAGAGTGCACTTGAATATGTGTGGATATAGGACCACAACCTACACTCACACAAACACACACACACACACACCACAGAAATGAGTGGCAGACACCATGTTAGCATGCCACTTACAGAGCAGTCGGTGGGAGTCGACTTCAGCGAAAGTAAGAAAAAAACAGCGGGCTGATTCTCATGTCATGATGTTACTTGAAATCACCAACAGTGATAATGAGATTAGCCTTGTTCTGACAGACGCTTGCCCAGAACACGCCCACATCAAAGAAAAAAACAGTTTTATAAGCCCGAGAGAGATGGAACATGTTAAATAACGTTAGGAGCAAAACTGTTCATGATTTAGGTCATGTATCATCCCTTGAGCATCATTCAAAATTTTAGTCATTTTTGTTCTGATTTTCCATCAGGTTTTCTACACTTTTACAAATCGGACATGTAAATGTAGGCTTATTATTTAGTGTCCTTAGTCATTTACATAATGAATGCACTATACATAAGCTGTAACAAGAAGTGCACCCATTTGTTAAACCCATCTTAAGGTCACAGTTTTTATCTTGAATGAAACAAGTAGGCCTATTAATACTGTTACATGACTCCTGTATTTGATTAATCACAAAACAAACTGTAAATTAGTCTGTTCAAGGACTCCATGCTGCCTGACCTTTACAAGTCATTATCCTTTTTGAAAGATTTGTAAAGCATTCACTTCAGTAATGTGTTACTATTACACGAGAAAGGGCTTGGTTGTTGGATCTGTGATGTGTGAAATTGCAACTGAAAAGTGTCCTTCAGCTGGGGTGTGCAGATGATTGGTGGACTGTGAAGCAGAATCTGGCATGCTTAAAATGCAGGTCCTTAATCTCCTTGGCTATTGTTCATGATAATGCTAAACTTTGATATGCCATCACTTCATCATCCACATTTCAACATATGAACACATGTATGTTTATATGTCTAGCTTGTGAATGGAGAGGACAGTTGGCTAACCGTCTGCTTGCCGTCCTCTTTGTCTCACAAATTGACCATCTGTTGAGTGTGATTAAATTTCCGCTGACACAAACTTACAATTATTGTTGGTGAGTCGTGGCCAAATGAGAGTAGAATCCCTAGGGATCTAATGGTCACCAGTTTCATGGTAAAGCACAGTAAAATTCCTTACCACGGGTTACCATTTCAAATGTTAATTGTACTTAAAACTGTTGCTGTGCTTTGAAAACTCACATTAAATACTGTCCAAGATCAACCGAAGTTGGCGACAGCCTCCCAGACGCAGGTGTACAGGCACAGCTTGCAACGTGGGTTTGTTTTGTCAGTGAAAACATGGCAGGAGGCGCTGACAGCGTTCCAGGGATTTTTAAAGTTTGTGCACATTTGATAAGATTTTCATATGTTTACATAAGATAGTGGCTGTCTTATTTTTTTAATGTTTATGTAAACAAAAAGTGCAAAGTGCTGTTAAATTTATTTGTGGACTTTAAATATAAAATACTTGATTAAAAATTTCAGTTTTATGCATCAGTGTCACGACGGTTGCGGGATGAACGACCCATGATGCAGGCTGCGGGTGATGAACCCCTCACAGGGGCGTTTATTTAAAAAAAGAACAGGACGAGCAACCACAGGTAACATTAACATTAACAATAACCGACCAAGGGAACACGACGCAGACCGACTAAATAGGGGAGGACATCAGGGAACAAACACAAGGCAGGTGTGCATGGGCTAACAAGGGGATTGATACATCAGGCAAACACAATGAGGAACAGGTGAGGCTGATTAAGCCCCGCCTGAGGGAAACACTGGGAGATGAACACGCTGGGCGGGGCTGAGCATGACAATAAGTACTTTTTGAACCTTTCCAGTATATTTTTTAATTTAATATATGATTTATTTATAACATTTTCCAATACAAACAAAACAAGCAAAAATAAATTAAAAATTGCTACATCCTCACAAATATAGATGGGACAGATAGCCATGTAATAGGAATAGGCATTAACCAAGGTCAGTACATTTTAACAATACCGTGATAATACTGATAACTGTGATCATTTAGGACACTCTAATCATGATATTAAATTTTCACACCATTTCAACTCTACTGCTGGCCAAGCAGGATGCATTCTGCAATGCATGTGGGGAACATCGCAAAGGAGTGGGAAGCCTTCTGCTGAATGGAAGTAAGATACCCTCGGACTTTAAGTCGATATGTGGTCCTCCTCCCTATCAGCACTCTGGAGGGGGCAGGGCTGCATCAGCACAGAGGCACCACATTATTTTACACAATATTTTACTGCTTATGCAAGGAACCTTAACCCCAAGTGACTTACAGCTTACAACACAACAATTCACACATTTACATAGTTGAGTGTTTTACTGAAAAAAGTGGCGAGGAAAACTCACAGCATAAATTGGCTTTGTGCCAAAACGGACACAGGGCTGAGTCCAGCTTTTGTCACCTTTAACTAAAAACCACCCACAGAAACCAGCACAATTGATTTACTAAATATTTTGTGATGGTTTGTATATAATAGCTAGTAAGATCATTAACAATAACTGGGCGATTATTTGGACGCAGTTAAAACCATTGTCAATCTCTCGTTAATTATCTAAAAGAAAAAATTGTGAAATCTAGTGGGATTTTTTTCGAGATAATAGTATAATTATCTCAGATGTGCAATGTTATTTATACCTTAAAATGCAATCACAGATTTGTGTAAAAGCAAGCTGGGTCATAACCAAAGGTGACAGTCCCCAAGTCTGCCATGAAACAGGTGTGTGTTGACTGGGCCAGATGCTTCTCCGCACAGCCATAGTAACATGGCCTCTCGGAAAACAGAGGCTGATATGGTAATGTGTCCTGTGGCTGCTGGCTGCTGTAAAAAGACTGACACAGTTCAATTGCAGCTGATAGGCTGGGCATGTCAGTATGGGTTTGACTGGAGATCAGCCATTTCAGCTAATATCGAGGTATCCAAATAGCTGAAGTTCTTGCAAGGCTGCTTGTTAAAAGGTACATTATGCTAATATGCCCAAAAATGTTGAAAAACCCAGTGAAATGTTTCATCTGTAGTGCGCAAGGGCTGTCGTGAATGATTATGTTGGAGATGAGATATTTGCACAAGGTGCCTCATCCATTGCTGTCAAATATTCTCACAATCTGTCACGTCCAGACTATGTCACGAAGCCTCCAAATGCCACTATAAATTCTCCTGTTCTGAGCAGAAATGTTTGTTCAGTTTGACATTTAATATTTGCATTGAAATTAATTAGCGACGTCCCGGTTTTGGGGTTGGAAAGGCAGAGTGCTTATCAGGTTTTTAAGATCAGTCAGACACAGATGGCATACAAAGTTAGCAGCTAGAGAAGTCTTTTAATTAATTAACTGTTCAGTTTAAATCACAAACACTGCTGTGTTCCTTTCAGTAGTATGAGAGAGAAATGCTAGCCCATTTCCCAGCAAACAGAGCAACGTGGACGAAATGCTTGCGAGATGTAACCTGTTCCAATAGGCACATCACACGCTACATATAAACTGTGCTCTTGAGATCTGGGCCATTTGACTGGTAGTCATCTCAATATTTCATTTAGGAAGTTTGGAGTTTTCCTTTGTATTTCAAAGTAGTCTCTTTTAGTTTCTGGATTTGTAAAAATTGTTTACATGTTGTTGCACTGCCCAGCCAGTGGGGACTCTTCTTCTTCATTGGTCATGCAACACAGTAGCGGAGACTTGTAAAATAATTTGGTTTGAGCACTATCACAGTTATGTGAAAATAAAACTGGTTACTCTGAAGTATGAGTTTGACTGACAGCTCTTTAACTATGTGTAAATGGCAGATACATTGTTCACAGGAATTTTAACCATCAAAATATCATTGTCCTGGAAAATGCATCCCCAGTGTTCCCAGGGCGTTTTCGATCTTCGTCAGAGAGAGAGAGAGAGAGTTTATTGAGTTCCATGGGGAAATTGACTTGTCATATCCCATCCTTTTCACACATCTCCATGAGACATACATATGCAGGTGAGAACAAGATTTGGGGTCACAGCCCAGGGTCAGCCAGCATGCAGCACCCATGGAGCAACTGGGGCTCAAGGGCCTTGCTCAGAGGCCCAATAGAAGCATCAGTCTGCCAGTCCTGGGATTCAAACCTGCAACCTTCCAATTACAAGATTCTAACCTGCTGAGCCGCCCACCAGAAATGTTACATTTTCAATCCACAATTCTCACACCTCAGTTAAACGTCATAGACTACAATATTTCCCCTGCACAAAAATGTGGAATCTGATCAACAGTACTGACTTCAGTTTAAAATCCCTGACTGGGGATTTTATGGTATAAAGTAAATGTGGTTTATCCACCCCACATTGGGTTACCAGTCACCAAGTATCAGACATCTGCTGCTCATCAGATTAGTGTTAAAACAGGAAACCATGGAAACCACAATGTATATACACCATTGGTCAAAATTCAGAATATTTCATATAATTTCATTAACTCTCGGCTCAGTCTTTGCGGAGGTTAGGGCTTTCCCTGAGACAGCCCTAATAAATCACACAGCTTGATGATGAGCTTTTCAGGTGACCGGCTGACTCACTCCGCTTTGGACTTCCTGAGAAAGGCTCCAGGCCAGACAAGCCTCATTTACCAAGCATTTGCTCCCAGTGGCTGGATGCACAGGTGAATTTGTATGCTTTATGGGAGCTTGGAAATGCAAGGACAAATCTCAGCAGCTCGGTTCCAAACTCGTGGCCATAAACGTGGGCCAGCGAGCTGTGTTTTCCGATGGTTTCCGCCACACGCTTGGGGAGGGGCCGGAGGATGGTTAGTATCATGATTTGAATCATATTTTATACCTCAGCAAATGAATTCTTCAATTAAAAGAAAGTGGGCCCCATTATTCCAGTCATCCTGCGATCTGTTTGGATTTCATAATCAGCAGATCAGCTTGTTTTGGCAGTGCTAGATAACGGAAATATACGGTCTAATGTTAGATTCAGTTCCTCATGTATAACGATCCACAATGGCCTATGTTGATGACCACAGGTTTCTGGAATGTTCTGCAGATGACCACAGTGAACCTCTGCGCTAGAGAGTGGCCTCCTGTCATGAATCCATCTCCTGGAATGCCTCTCCGGGGGACGGGTGTCAACCCTCCCACCATCTCGGTGGAGTTATGACAACAGATTACGGGAGCACTGCAGAGTCTTCATCCAACTAATCGCTCACCCCCCCTCCCTTTGAGAGTGCTCGGGGGGGGAGGATTGTTGATCCATGGGATGATTTTGGCCAGGAAACAGCAGCTTAGCAAAGAGATGCATGCTGGTCAGAGAATCTCCCCAGCGTACCCAACACAGACCAGTAGACTGAGTGGAAGGGTCACATGGACAGTATTTATTTATGGTGCACAACAAACCATCATGTTGTACATACAGAGATTAAGTCTATAAATAAAACAAATAAATTCTTTAAGGTTTAAGTGTTTCTATACTCTTCCAGATGCTTTGGTATGCAGCACTTAAAACAAACGTCGTGTTGCTTCAAGTAAAACTTAAAGTTATCACCATTCTAACAGGTTTGCTATGACATTGCAGATGGACGTGGGGGGGGGCAGCACCCCTGCTGGGCCGCGCCTCCCGGCAGCTCATTTCTGCTGCTCCTTCTCGGCGAGCCGCTTCGCCTTGTTCTGCAGGTAGCGGGCTTTCCCTTCTTCAAAGCGTTTCTGCTCCTCCTGATTTTCAAGCTGTTAGGAAGGGGAGAAAAAAAGTGAGAACACAGTGAAGGGGGTTGACACTCCAGCAGTCCCATAGCCAGAAATACATTTTTTTCTGGGGGGGGGGGGATTCCCCCTCTGTTGGTTCTGTCAATCAGGGCTTGGGGAAGCAGGTTAATCGAGGAATTGAGGTTGTCCCGACGCATAATTTTCATAACTGCCTATGTGTCTGCTCGGTGGCAAACCAATAAAGGGATCGAACATTTCGCCTTTTGTTTACACGAGAGATGTGGGCAGGAACACTATACTGCAACCATGTTATCCCAAGAGGCATAACTCGGAAATAATAACAGCACAGACGTGGCACAAACGACTGAGGCCCGTTTGGCCCAAACTGGATGCAAATGAGAAGCCAACTCCAGGGTGGTGGTGCCACCATGTAAACAAACATTCATATCTCAGAAACGTAATCAGCACAAATGAAAAGTTTTACGGTACAAACAGGGGGCAAACGACCGATGCTGGCTTGGTTCAAATCCGATGCATATGGGGAACCTACTTCAAAATTTCCACGGCACAAATGCGGCAGAGGCGTTTGAAACCGGTTTGGTTAAAATCTGAAACATACGGAAAGGCAATTTCACGCAGGTGTCAAATTTCACTACCAGCTCACTTAATTAATTAACTTAATAATATAATTAACTTGATGAAGTATTTATTAGTCAAACTGCCAGTGCTAGTGGTTTATACACTGTATATGTCAACATATACATGGGTATATTGGACGGTCAGTTGAAATACTGGGGTGAATTTAGGAGATTTAGTGTTTAAATGGGCAAACTGACACCCTTTTACGGGAATAAAATCATAGTTTAACAACAACAAGATCATTTGAACATAATTTTCGAAGCCTGCTTAAGACGTTTGTACTGTACTGTATCGAGCAATGAATAACATCAGATTAATTCCTTTGAGATATCTTGCCACGGCTGAAAACAGGTCCCTTTCTGGCCAGGCTGTTTGCTTTGCTCTCTTCCTGTGCTCACACAGAAACACAGGACACAAGTGCTACAGTGTCTGCATGCAGCACATACAGCATTGGGCCTCCTGCATCTGCCAGGCCAGTCACCAATCTGGAGGGGGGCACCTACAAAGGGGATCAGCAGAGAAAACTGGCACAGGCCCAGCACAAGCCGCGTGACGGTGGTGCGGTGGGGGGGGGGGGTCCTGGCCAGCGATCTCCCTCAGATCAGTAGCATGACGAACAACACCTGGGGGAGGGGAGGATAAAAATCGGACTGGTGGATTTTCTAGGGATTTAGAAATCGGAGAGGAGGACGTTTCATCTCTCTGGAAGGCAGGAAAACACGAGTCGGGCAGGAAGACGGCAGGACGGCGTGTGCCAAGCGCGGCTGCCCACAGCCGGGAGCTCCTTTGGTAGCCGGGGTCAGCAATTCTGCTGGCCTTCCAAGCCACACTGGGGTGCAGCACTTACTAATCTGGCAGGTTGACCTTGGACCTTCCCCTTCACCCACTTGCAATAACCTTCTGAAATTCCCAGTGCCTGTCTGGGGCTGTATTGCGGAGGAGCTGATGGCAGCGATGGGAAGCATAGCAAAGGGGTCTGCGGATGCGCCCTGACGGATGTGGCTGATGCCGCGGGGCCGCCTCGCCAGCCTAGTACTGACCGAATAGCACAGCCCGCAGAACATCCCATTAGAAACAGAACCGTCACTCTGCAGGATCACGGACTGCACACCTGGTACCCCACATATTTAATGAGCTGATGTAGAGAATGCAGGCGTCGCACTGGTCCTCCTCAATCAAGTGGAATAAGACAGGGTGGAATTCAGCATTAAGACACAGGCAAAGACACATGCAGGGGAGAAAAATGCTATGAGACTGTAATCCATCCATGAGTACAGATCAGACTTCAAGGATCCACACACTATCCCCAAAAAAGTAACTCTTACAGGGCAAACTGAAGAACCTTCATGAGAAAACTATTAGCACATGTTAGAGACTCTAGAAACTGTCCTTCTCTTTGGTCAGCTACAAATGCCATGTCATTTGAATGAACTTCAGCACAACTTGCAAAATGACTGATGTTCCCTTTAGAATACTGCACATCTGGTTAGACTTTTCAATCTCTGGACATTTTTCGAAGACTGCAAAGGGAAAATGTGACTGCTATAATTGCTTGGAACATGTCACAATGAAAGACATTTAGTGGCAGCGGCACACATAACACAATGAAGATCTAAACGCAAGAGATGTACGTAAAAATTAACCAATGAGGGAGAGTTCATTGTTGTGATGAGATTTTATCTGTCAAAATGCTTTGTTTAAAGGATAAGAGATAATGTGCTGGTTTTGGCCTGCGGCTGATTTCTAAAGAGACTAAAAGTAATAACGGATGTCACCAAAATACAAAGGAATACCAAAGGAATACCTCAGACACGAATTGCTGGAATTTAACACATTCACCTGCCAACCCAGATTAAAAATAAAACTAATCAAACGTGACAGAAAAAACTTTTACTACTCCAAACAGGAAATTGGCAATGTGTGCCCACCGCAGAGGATTTCCTTTAAAATAGGCGTTCCCAGCTTCTGGTCCATGGCCAGCATTCCACCAGGCTTGGGAACACTGGGCTTTTGCGAAAGGGGATGGTCAATTTCCAAAAATAAGATTTCATCAATTTTCTATACCATATTGTCCGATTCAGGGTTACAGGGCTCCAGAACCTATCCCAGAAGCTACGAGCACCAGGCAGGGAATAACCCAGGATAGGGGGCCAGTCCATCACAGGGCACACTCACACACCAGACACTCACACAGGCACACCTACAGGCAATTTGGTAGCTCCAATTAACCTCAACATGTGTTTGGAACCCAGAGTACCCTGAGGAAATCCCACAACAACACGGGGAGAACATGCAGACTCCACACACATGGAGCCAAGGCGGAGACTCAAACCCTGGCTGCTCTACCAGTCTGTGAAATTTGTGTACGACATAAACCGGTCCGTGGACATGAAAATGTTGGGAACCTCTACTCTAAAAGACATTTCGACCTATAAGTTCCTGCCAATAGGAGGCCCATTCAATCTTACCAGCACCCTTTTAAAAATATCAAATCTAATTACAACAGGCCAAGAAACTGAATGGCAAGTAAATGACCTGCTGGGAAGAGGGCGGGGTACACACCAGGGAGCAGGTTTTGGCCTGTACTCCAGAGATCTCTACTCATGGTATGCTCAGCTCAAATCCAAGTTATTTTACTTGATCAGATTTACTTTTTTTTTATTTTTTTTTTTATAAATCCACCAACTTTTTTTTTATGCTAAGCTCTCCTATGCAGTTAGCTGTTGAGGGCTGTTACTAGAAACAGTGCCTGATCTGATTTTCACATGTGGAATAAACATCATCACCATGCAGACATGACTAGCAGCTGAAGACAGTCTATAATTCCTTGCGCAAAGTTCCCAAACACATGGCGATGACCACAATAAGTCCCTCATTGCTTCCTCGCCTTGCATCCTGAGTGGGGTCTCACTCTGTCAGAGGTTCAATATTACTGGCCTCCTCTGCTCGTCGCTGTGGGTCACCACCTGTGTATACACTGGTAGGTGTGTTTGGCTGGAGTCTTTGCTGAGAGTGTGAACGCGATTACGCAGCTGATGGCGAAATCACTTTCGCACCTGATATGGATTTAGGTGGTAGGGAGGTGGGCCAGTGTCACACTGAGTTAGGTGTGTTATTAATTAGCTCAGACCTGGAGAGGTGTTGAAAAACTTTACTCTCATTGTTAATGTTATTCGAGACAACTGAAACAGGAACAGTAGTTCCATCTGTCAGTGTAAAGAATCAATGAGCAGTTATAGTGAGAAAAAAAAAAATCACATTCAAAACAAATATCACATATTGCTATCCTAAACACTGGGTTCTTTCTGATACTTAGTAAGATTTCAGAATCAGCCAAGGTAGATACTATCCCAATTATAGCTAAAGGACTTAGCTGGGGTGCCGGGCTTCTGTGTAACAGACCCCAGGAGCTCTCGCTGTTCACAGGCCGCATTGTGGCATCTGGCGTGGCAGAACAGCACATAAAACCCATGGCAAACCAAACCCAGCCTTCGCTGACCTAATTATGTCACGGCACATGAAGGCACATTTTTCAGCTGCTGACAATTTCAGCACAAATGCACAAGCAGAAACGGCGCAGCCTGTAAACCGGGACAAAAAGGTTGAGAATTTATTCACCTGGGGGGTCATTAAACCTCTGTCCCATTCGAGCCCAAAGCTGCTACTGCCAGTACTGATTTCAGTGTGACCTGCTGGACCAGATCATGAAGGGTTTTACATTAGCTTAAAGCTCTGTGCCACCGAAAAGCTTAGTAGAACTGAAAGCAAGTTAAAGCCTTTTTAAGTGGTACCCTGTACAACCCCCCCATATTTCCAGCTCATAGATGTGTGATATTGCCACACAATTGTAGAGAGGCAGGTTTGGATATGGCTGCAGCTCTGTGTCTGAAGTGCAGAAGAATGCATGTCCCAGTGTGTGTGTGGTTACCTCACCGTCCTCACACAATCTAAGGAAATGCCGTCCAGGTGAACAAATAATACAAATTGCTGTTAGCTAGTGAATTTGTTGGTGCATCAGGAGTGTGTTTGTGTGTTCACCCTATGGTTGGACCATCTAGTGTGTATCCTCTCGAGGGCAGAATATAGGGGATGGGGGGGCTCTGGGCTAATGTCATTGCTAGGGCCTCACCTACAGCAAAAGATGCTGCTGTAACAACTGGAAGATGTGGGAAATTATAATCTTACATGGGAGAGTAATCCCCACTATTTTGGATACATTGATAATCATTTACAGTATACTGTAATAGCTTATTCTATTAATTCAATTCATTTTTATATAGCACCTTTCATATCAGAGTCGCCCCAAGGTGCTTTACATGTGTGTGTTATTAATCAATAAAACATCATTAAGAATTAGTGATAACCCCATCATACACCTTCAGATTATAGTAGTTTAAAAATTCATTGTAACAAGCAGTCTGTATTTGTATATTTAAGCCACACTAGCTAATATGAAAACTACAAAAAGTTTACTCTGCAGTAACACTTTTACTAAAATAATTTCCATGTTGTCTTTGCAACATCTAATTTAACTGGTCAATTACTGAAATTAATAAAATTAAAATAAATGCAGTCTACTCCTTTATAAAACTGTGTGTGGACAACTTAAACAAAAAGCAGATGGCATCAAAAGTCATAAATTATAAAGGTATAAATAAAACAACATCTATTAAATAAACTTCAGTATTTCTTGAAATGCCACTGACTGCAGACCTTGGTGGGTCTGGTAGAATTCCCGCACTAAAAACATGACATGGAAAATTACAATTGAAATGTGTTTCAATATCTGTAATTAGGTACCCTTGTCTGTTTCATCACCCATTTTCAGTGTAACTTCAGTTTTTTTTTTTACTAACCTAATCTCTGAACATGGCAGTAACACATGATGCAGCCGTCATGCCCTGCTTTCCTGCCCCCTTGCTCTCTCCTTAGTGTGGCTCTAATGAGCCACACCTGTTACTCATTCGTCTTGCTTCTCATTTCAGCCCTCGTGTGTATCACCCCAGCTGCCCATCGTCTTCTTCCTTGCTAGTCTTTATAAGAATTCTTCCCAGCCCTGTGCTCCCCAGTCCAGTAGTTGACTTCACCCTGGTGTGTGCTTTGCTGTCTGCCCTTTTGCTGATTGCGCCTTTTGTTTGATCCCACGTGGTCTTTTTTTATTTGCCCGGTTCCCGTTTCCTTAAAATAAATCCCTTATTGGATGTCCCTTACACCTGCTCCTGTCTCCTTCATGTTTTGGAATGTGAAGGCAGCAATCGTCACCGACGATGCAGTGCACGTGCCTCGTCATGAAATTGTTCGATTGGCTAAAGACACAGTACACATGCTTATTCATCCGTATTATATAGGCTAAAAAGACACACTAGTTTTTTTCTATTAATCGGCTATAGCTCTGACTGAAAATTAGTGTTATTAATGCACATTTACATAAGGCTTTGATTCCAGGATAGTCTGTTCCAGGTGGTCCCGGAAAATCCTGGATGGGTGGCAACCATCTCCAGGACAGATTGGACATCACCGAGACTGTATCACCGGGGCAGCTGGAAGGATCTACAACAACGGCTTCTGGTGACGTGAGGTGCTGGCCGGTCCTAACTTACTGCACGTGAGAAGGAATAATTTCTCAGTGTAGCCTTACAGGACTCAGTTGATCCTGAAGTGTGGAAAACAAAAACAACTTCAACAACAGCATCTCGCCGAATCGCAGACGTGCCTACCCTGCATCCGTGTTACACTATTATAGTGATTTTAAAACCAGTGCCCGTGGTCACTTGGCGAGCCTTTCTTTTAAACAATACCCTGCACAGTTTCTTACCAAGTACTGATAGACATACCATAGTCATTCACTACAATCACGTCTACTCCCATATATTAACATCGGTCCCCACAGTGTATTATAGGCCCACAATCTCACATGCACAAGCACACACGCCATCACAAACGCATGCCGCATCCCGCCTGCATTCACCGTTTAATTAGCAAAGTTCAGAGGCACTGAGAGCGTCCTGCAGAGGATATAATAACCTCTCTCCCCAAAGCCCTAAGGGCCTGTAGGCTCCTTAATTACCAGCATCACATGGGGAGCACTTTGCTCATAACAGGGATGAAGGAGCAGCTGGCCAATAAGCTGGGCAATTACAGCATATTCCAGCATTGTTAATTAAGAGACATGCAGACAAATCCTCTGTCATTTCTGCCAGGGAAGCTCAGCAAAATAGACTGGGATTCGCTCGTTCAGGCACAGCTCAGAATTAACAAGGGCACTTAGAAGTTACTTTCCAAAACCATTCGCGGAACTCAAAACTGTAGACTTCAACATAATTACACCACTCCATATATTTCCTAATTGGTAACTTACATTAAACTCACAGCACCCCTCCTGGGAATGGAAGGTTCAATGCATATTTAAGTTTCAGAATATTTTTTTATTCGCTAAGTTATCTAGTTCAGAATTAAAAGTAGCGTTTTTGCCAAAGGTGTGATACACTGGAATGGAAATTCTCTGTAATTGCATATCAAAGCCAAAGCAGAGGTTGGACTGTATGCTTAGAATACTGAACACGTAAAGTACAGATCCCCTAGAACTTATGGATCTTGGAAGCACCCCCCCCCCCCCTAAAAAAATACTGTATCCACCATTCTTATAGAAGAAAGCACAATAGCACTAACAACACACCAATGTTCCATTCCTGGCTTTAAAAGTGCCTGCAGGGTGAAAAAAGGGCAGTTTAGGAGGAGTAGAGAACATAAACAACTAAATAAACAACAAATAAACAGCTAAATAAGCAGCGGGACCTTCCACAGTCAATACAATAAATACTATGTCAATTTTTTAGTCAACTGCTTTCCAGCCAGATTACATTATTGATTTCATGAGCAGTATTTTCTCTGTGGTCTATAGGACTACTCTAATACTGAGAATGACAAACACATGGTGCTAAATCATAGGACAAAGTCAAAGGAAGCGTGCTGCATGACTCAGGTTTTACAAGGAACTGTTTGTCTTTTTGTTTGATCATTTGCTAAGAAAAAAGAAGCTGAGCCACAATTCCTTGCGCTTCCCAATGCATTTTATCTAAATGCAATGCTTAATAAACAGTGCACTCTATAAAAGAATGCCTTCTCGTTCCATTCTGGCCATAAGCAGTTGGGCTATTACATATACATATTCTGCTTAGTCATGAAGCAAACCTGGAAGATCAAATCAAATCTGCTGTTGAGCGAAACCCTCAGAATGTCCAGCAGACTCACACATTAAGCCAACATCTTGTGTAATGCACTGCCCAGACGCCGGCTGCTCCAGGGATCCGGATGCTTACTAAATGCCTTTGGAAGACATGAATTGTCCAGACCGTCAGACTGGCCGATTAGGGAGGACTTGCTCACCGTTTTCCGTGACGTGTTGCCTGGATTCATTGGCAGGGTTAAACCACACCAGAAGAAACAGCTGCTAATAGGTGTGGAGTACCAGGACCGGGTGGCTGATTCCCTCACATGTCTTGTGAGGGGAGCTATACCGCGCAGACAGCAGGATCCACGCGGAGAACACCCAGCGATCCGGGTTTGAGGTTTATGTTATGTCCATAACATGTAGCCCACAGCTATAACGCATTTGTGCCAAGTGGCATATGAAAAAGAGGTATGAGACAGAAAAAGATCCATTTTGCCACTTTCTAAACACACGGAGCAGCTAAAGGAGAACAGACCTCTTCAAGGATGAGAGGACAACTACATCTGCACATTAGTTCCTAATGATCTCAAAGCAGAGCTCACCGACATTATTACCCTGGGTCTAGCCAGATGACCAGGAGGATGTGGCAGTCTGGGCTGTGTTACCATGGTAATGAGCCCCAGCCTGTAACTAAGTTTCCGTTAGAGATGTGAGCAGGGCTCCCAAATTTCCACAAGGTTTGTCATCATCAGGTAGGTCACTGATTCTCCCGGGGCCGCTGTTATGTCACACATATACATTACATAAGACTCCTCCTACTGGAAGATGATACATGAAAAATTATAAACAAATACATAAACCCCATAGCCCTAGACATCTTTTAGTGAAGCGCAGTTGAGTTTCAGGCTGATCCCCTTTGACGGAAGAGCAAAGCTGCAGTGTTGAAGGATGAGAGCTGAAGCTGGTGAATTGACACGATTTGGGATCACTGTGATGAAATGGCGCAGTCAGATATTAAACAACCAGGTAAACTTTCTGCGCTGAACCACAAACTCTGCCTTCTGTGAAAAGCCACCCCATAAACAGTCCACGTTAATCTACCAGGTGCTCGCTCACAAGCCCAGCTTCAGCTGATCACGTTTGAAGGATTGCTGGCTTGTTTTGTGTTGTTATAACTGAAGTAATGAATGAATGAATTCATTAATTAATAATAGAGGTGGGTAATTCTGGTCCAGAAACTAAAAATCCAGACAAAGATTTAGTTTCAACCAACCAGCTGAGTACTCTGTGACTGTGACTCTTTATGCTCAACTGGTTAGTTATGCGAGATACCAGTGTTTTGAACATTGTACAATAATTATACCAAAAAGCGATGTGATGAACATTTTGAAGTTATTTCTGTGACCAGCATCACAATCTAGCACACCAAATATTATAAAGGAAACAAACTTTGCAGTTTTTTTACACTGTAAACCAGTGTAATTTGCCTTCTACTTTATTCTTTCATTCATTAGTAAAGAACAAAATGGATGAACTTTTACTACTTATCCAAACCAGGCGAGCTTTTAAGGGATGTTCTTCTAGCTGCTTCACTGAGAGCTGCCTGGACCAAACAGCTCCAGACTCAGCTGTAACCCCGGGATTTTCATTCTTCAAAGCCGACAGGCCAGCAGAACCTTATCTAAAATCGCACTGAAGCAGCAGACGTGGGATTCAGACAAAGAATTCCACAGCATAAACTGCTGACCCTTTTTACCTCTGCAGAAAGTTTCCTTCTGTTATTCTCATCAGCGTTAATATTCCACCATCAAATGTGAACTCAGCGATTTGCGAGCTTGCATGACACATCTGTGCCACAGAAAAATCTCATCCGGATTCTGTCATTATAGTTTTCTGGGATTTGAAACGTGCTCATTTGTCTGATGAACTGCCTAATTACGAGTAGCTAGTGGGTTGCTGCAGCTGAATGGATAAAACACTGCACCTCTGCTAAACAGTATTCCCCGAAGCCGAGCAGGTGCCCCCCTACACACTAGTCATCAGCTCCAACCCGGCCATTCTGCTCCTTATTGTGTCATACAAACAGAAACGTAAAACCAGCAACCTAAATCCATCATTTAAGTTGTTGTCTGCAAAAGTCGAGGGACTGTTCTGACACCAAGTGAGACCTCAGCTATGTCCGAGGGGAGTCCGGATCTCATTTTGATCCTTCCAACAATTAAATTCTGACCACCTCGGTAAACTCTCTGCATCTAAGGTTGGGCTTTAGGTCAGGGGCCCAGGAGAGCGTGTCATGAGGATCCCGTTGAAGTTACTTTGTCCTGGGCCTGGGGAATTATGCATGACAGGCCTGACTTTACAACAGTGTTTATCAACCCAGTCCTCAGGGGCCCCCAGACAGTCCACATTCTTGCTCGCTCCCAACTCCTAGCCACTCAGATGCATCGAATATCTGATAGAACTGTGCTGGGAGCTGGGAAGAAACTAAAATGTGGACCATCTGTGGGTCCCCAAGGACTGGGTTCAGAAACACTGCATTAGAAGACAGGAGCGCAGAGGCTGACCAGTGAACAGCATTACTAGTCACCAACTGGTGGTTGGGCTGACACTGGATGAAAAACCTCTTGAATCAGGGTCAGGATCTCAGCAAACACTGCCTTACGTCCATTTTTCAGACCATACAGCCAGTCCATTAGTGGTTGGGTGGTATGATGGTGATACGATATCTGATGAATCTGAAACTCTCCAGTTACCAATCCAGTTCCACTGTCATGAATCATGTACTCCGAGACATCTGTTGGTGAAAAGAGCTCTCTGTGTGCTGCGGTGAGAGTGGATGTGTGGAGCTCATCTGAATCACTTCTGGCCATTTTTAACGTGCTTCCACTATTGCGAGGAAAGTGCCCATAGACAGTGTTGTGAAGTCCAAATGGATTCTGTGCCAAGGAAGTGCACAGCAGGCCCAAAGATGAAGAGGTGCACATTTTGTCATCATTTGAACATGATGGCATCCAATACAGTACATTGGGAGCTGTTCTGTCTGCTGGTCTATGGCATGCCACTGTGCAAAGCTTCTGGCCAATGCCTTCATTTTGACAACACCAAGATGGCACACCTAGAGCTTCTCCAACACCTTAGATCTCAATGTGGCTGGTGTTATCAATCTAAGTCTCCCCGTGATACAATCACTGTAGAGTTAATTCATTATGAGAGCTCAAACAAGGATTTCTACTGTTCAGTCCTGCCATTCAGTATTAGTACATAAACCTGAAATAATTTTAATTTTGATCCACCTACGCTATAAGAGGAAGACTGTCGGCTTGCTTCAACAGAAACATGAGGATCAGGCCCTCTTGTGACTTCCTCAGGAGCGCCACCTTCTGGTGGTATGTAGGGCAGCTCGTCAGCTTTAACATAATCATGTGAGCTTCTGTGTTCAGTTTTACACCTGCGCTCGCTAAGGAGCCATGCTCTTCTCTGCATGCGTGCTGGCGCCGTAAGGAGAATGCCATTCTGAGGTTTAAGGATGGGCACAAGAGGGCGATGGCCTACAGTGAGGGTAAATTCCTTCCCATGCATACAACACAGCAAGAAGCGAAGGCAACTGGGTGTTCACTTCCATCTCCCATGACGTGTGACGTAATGGCGTCGGTACTGCATGGAGAAGCATCGCATGCGAGTATCAGCAGTGGCTGAGGGTCACATTGCATGAGTACTGTGTCTGAAGTCACCGTCACCTTTGTGTCCTTAAAATTAATTTTTTATACTCTCTAGCTAACTCACATTCCCTCCAATTCAAGGGATGGAGGACAGTTTGTAAGGGATTTATTATTATAACACATCAAATCCTAAGGAGGGCTGTAACTGTGGTACATCTCTTCGCCTTGGAGAATGCAAAACAGCTTGCATTTTCTCTTGTGCATAGGTAGTATATGGAGCTGCGTTTGAAAAACTTGCACTGGTCACAGTGAACTCTAAGCCCAAAGTCTACTAGCTCCATGAAATTCTGGACCAGTGACGATGATGTCATCTAAATAACACTGCATTCCAGGGCAACCTACAACCTAAAAGAGCACTTGATACATGGCTCTCTGGCAAAGCACTGGCACCAAGGCCATGCTGTGAACCAGCCTATAAAAGCGTTATAGACCTTTGTGGGTGTTAATAGTAAGAAACACCTTGGAATCTTCCATC
The DNA here is from genome assembly GCA_026780765.1 of Petrocephalus schoutedeni. Lineage (NCBI taxonomy): Eukaryota > Metazoa > Chordata > Actinopteri > Osteoglossiformes > Mormyridae > Petrocephalus > Petrocephalus schoutedeni. The sequence goes on along the minus strand of JAODKL010000107.1, from coordinate 3,946,486 downwards.
TCCATTTAAAGATATGCCTCTGTTAAAGCAATGCTGCCCTCCAGGCAGGTTGGAGAAAATGCTGTCAGTCTTGGTTAATTATTATTGTTTTGCCTTCAGAGCTGGGTTAATGGTAACTTTAAAGTTATTGAGTCTAACGCCACCATTCTTCATAGTCAGAAACACCGCTGGTGTTGCCAATAGTTGCCAGTCCCCATGAACCTTTTCACCACGTATTTCTTCTCAAACAGCTTAAGGAACTGGACGAGCTTCTTTCACTTGTAACTATCGTACCCCTGGTGTGCTTGAGTGTGCCAATTCCCTCTGAAGATGTCAGCCACATCATCTAGAACTGTTTGTAGGTTTGTCTCTGTAGACACCCTGGTGGCAGGATTGGCAGGTAGACTCTTGATGGATCTCCAGTATATCTGTATTTGTCTAAACCAACCAACCTTACAGTGGTGGTCCCCCTGATCTAACAACATACACGTCCAACAAATTCAACACTGTAACACCTAGGGGGGGGGATCTTATCTTTAGTTTAGTTTAGAAATGCTGCTCAAAATTCCTCCTGGGACATGACTGAGAGCATGCAAGCTGTGTCTAGCATCCTAACAGCTCTGCCATTCATAAAGGGAATGAACTACATTGCTTTTACTGATAAATAGTACATTACCAGATTACTGATCCCCATCTCAAAATCAGCATTTTTCTTCATATTTCGATCATCTCCTTCCCCCTCTGGGGAAATAAAATAAACTGGGAAAGCACAGTACAGCTTCTTGGAAAACAAGCTCTGTTATGGTTTAGCAGTATACAGACTAGTTAGAGCCCACTTCAGTTTCCCACTGCAGAAGGGTCGGCTCGGTAAAGCCGTTGCCAGGTTTGGTGAGTGACAGTGACATAAGTCTGAAGAGACACTTATTGTCTGTGCACATGGTGTTCATCACGATTTACTATTTGTTAGATTCCGCTAGCAAGTCTGTGAGAATCGCCGTCTTATGTTAGCCTCACACACGCCCAAAATTAGCATTCGCCTGCATAAATTTACGAATCCATTCCGTTTGACTGTTCTATAGCTATCAGGAATGCAACAATATATCGTGATGTACAATACTACTAATAATACATAATAATAATAATATTAAGTAATATATACAAGCAAGCATGGCCATGTGAGGATGGGTAGGACTCAGCTACAGCTTGGGTGATTTACAGTGGAGGACTGTCAGTTTGCGGTACGGCTTGGGTACAGCTCGATTCTTGGTGACAGTGGAAAAGCGACAAAAGTGGCCACAATAACCCCAGTACTGAAATCCTCCATACCAAGTTGTTTCAATAATTACAGAGCTGTTGCCCTAAAATGGTGACTATAAGGGACGTATTGTACATACTGTACGTATTGTACAGGCTCAGCTCACATTTACGGTCACCCGGTGTGCTAACAATGACTTCAGGCATTCACTGAACACCAAATATTCATCAACAATCAACAAGCAGCTTTTACTAACTCATTAAAAATCTGCAGCTCCCTAAAATGGCATATTTACACAGAGCAGACATATTTACACTCACCAGACACTGTACTACTTCAGACAACTGAGGGAATTTGGATTTAGTCACCACCTCCTTGTCTGATTCTCTACAGCCAGTGTAGAAAGCACCTTGACATACTCTGTGACGGTATGACATTGTAGCTGGGGCAGCCTAAAAGTGTTCCCCAATCTGCTCCTCGCGAACCCACAGACAGTCCATGTTTTTGCTCTACTAGGAGCTGAGAGGGAGCAAAAATGTGGACTGTCCGAAAGGGAGCTGGGAGGGAGCAAAATTGTGTATCGTCTATGGGTCCCAGAGGGCTAGGTTGGGAAATGTAGTTTTACAACACTCAAAATCTCACAATTTAAAAACAACTTTGGCCAAAATATCCTAAGACTACTCCACAATAAATTAACCATCACTCCTTCAGTAATTGGTAATATGCTCTATATCCTGTGGTGTTCATGTGGTACTTCATTTGCCTTACCTAACCATTTGCTTACATTTACAGAGTAACTATTCTTCAAAAATTCATATTCAATGCGTGACTTATTTCACTTTTGCGGTATGTCATGTATTCTATGTCAGAAATCTACATGTTCCAATTACCCCATAGTCTTTTTCTGTACTACATTAAATTGCATGTGTCTTATGTTGTATACTGTATGTTATGTTTTTATTCTGTATAGTTTGCTATTTGTATCTCGTCATCTTATTCTGTTTGCTTGTTATTTTCTACAATTAACTGAACCAACAAAATTTCCCACCAGCCTGAGTCTTGGGACAAAACAGATTCTATTCCATTCTATTCTATTCTTTTCCACCTGCTTTGACTTTGAGAAAAAAATAGGGCGTACCAAACAATTACCCAAAGGAATCCGCCAGCTAGGTTATACTTGTAAAGTCCAAAAAGATGTACCCTACCCATGTGCCTTCAGCCACTACACAGAGTTGCTTGACAAGTCAAATGGAGAAAGTCAGCCAGCAGACTGAAATAAGGCTAGCTAGCATGGACCTGGCATGGGGCCGTGCAGCAAGGCAAGCAGCAGGTCTGAGCTGGACTGCCTCTGGACAGAAGACTGGGCAGTTGGTGCAGATCTCTCCTGCCAAGTGCCACTGGTCCACCAACAGGAGGATTAAGTGGCGAATAACAAGTATATGCAAATGACCTTCTGGATGGAGACATATGATTGGCCGATCTTGCTACCCAGCACTTTCTGTTAGTTACCATGACTGACATTAGCATGCCATCTTACTATTGCAGAATCATTAAGCCTTTCACTCTCATGATAATAACAATTACAATATCATCAAATCCAGATGATGACATTCATAAAAGCTATATTTCCAGATTTATCGCTCTGTTTTGAAAAACACTGGTTGCTTGTTGGGTGTTGGCCTTTTTTGACAAATTTTACATGATTTCACGGTTCCTTGTCTTGGATTGCTGCTCTCAACACTGAAATAATTAACTTCGCCAAAAAGCATCAAAGTGTGACTAAAAATGGTAGTATTGGAAAGGCAACACAAAATATCCTATTTAAAAATTATGCAGAGTACATAGGGGCAACACGGTGGTCATGTACTTCAAGGGTTTGAATTCCAGGCCTAGCTGTGTGTGTGGAGATTTCATGCTCACCATATGCGTGTTGGCTTGCTTGAGGTATACTGGATTCTTCCCAGAGTGCAAAGACATCCGTTTAGGTCAGTGTTTCCCAATCCGGTCCTCGGGGACCCACAGTCAGTGCCTGTTTCTGCTCCCCCAGAGCTCCCTTCCAGGCAGTCCATATTTACAGGAGGGAGCAAAAATGTGGACTGGATTGGGTAACACTGGTTTAAGTGAATCGATGTCTCTCACCTTCTATCCTACTATGGAAGATGGATGGATCCAAAATACTGTACATAATAATGCAGGAAACAGGCCACATAACAGCTACAGACTGAAAGACAATATCGTAATTGTAGTTTTCATCACTTATTAGTGGCAACGGCCCCTTAATAGTTTTGCTACCGTAATTATTTGTTAGTCGCTCTATATGTCGGCCATCAATAGGGTGCTAGCTAAGTACGTTCTCCAACAGGACAGAGACCTGTGAGCAGAACCTGCAGGTCCCCTGATGAAGATTAACCACTGCTGACGTGTGGAGTACAACATCTGCAACACCTGCTTAGCCTCAACGGAAAGCACCTAAAAATAGGGTATATAAAAAATGTTAAAATGTCAGTTTTTCAAAGGTCAGACTGCATTTTCAGGTCTATACGTGCGTATGACAAGGACAGTGCACAATAAAAGTGGAATTTATGGTAGTTCACCGTATTTACTGCCTGATAGTCAGGGCTGGAAATTAAGCTGACCTATTTGGCTGAGGTGAGTAATTTAGACGGAGTATGAATGCAAAAAAATTTAACACTAGCTAGCTAGTAAAAAAATATATTTCAGGACTTTATGATTTTTTTTTTTATTAAAATTTGCCAAATCAGGTTTTAGTCACAGAGCTGGGAGGTATGACTTTTGAGAAAAAAATCGATGTCATAGGGTTGATTGAATATGTCATATTTAGCCATTGCATAAAAGTGTAAAACAACAGAAAAAGGTAGCACCTTGGAAGAGATAAACAGTGGTGTTTTAGTCCAGAGAAACAGATGGTGGTTTCAGTGGCAGTGGTACCGATTCTGGCATAATTCCAGGATGATGTGTCGTCCCCGACGGCAGCTTCCGGAAAGCTCCATTTCAGAAGTACCGTACGTGGGGATAGGCGCATACAAAAATGAGCTTGGGCGGGAGGTTAACACGGCCAGTGCACTCCAGCAACATCGCTGACCCCTGTCAAACGCAGAAGCGTGTAAAAATAAACTCATGTTTTCCTACACCGAAGGTTGCTATAGCAACCCAACTAGTTCTGTGAGTGAAGGGACACAGCTGAACGCTTGCCAGGGCGACATCCTCAGCTGTCACTCCGCGGCAGCGTGCGTCTCCAACCCGCCGTGCCATAAAGCCCATCATTACGTTCCGGCGCGGCCCAGAGACACACAGGTGCTCGCCGTATCACCGCATCTCCTCCCCGACCAAGGCAGCCATGCACGCTGTGCATACGGCTCATGTCCAACTGCCCGGACATGCACACACACACACACACACACACACACACACACACTGCAGTCCCTGGCAGCCAATCACAGCCCCATCCCCAGACTCCCAGCTAAAATAAGCCCTGCTAAAAATAGACACAAGAGTATTTTTTCCCCTGAAGATAGCATCACCTTAAGTCAAATTAGAGTTGCACTAGCCCGCTCGATACATGCTATTTATACACTGGAGCGTGTTATTTCTGGCCAGCGAATTACCAATGTTATGAAGACGGGGGAAAAGCGAAAACCGCAGATGCAGTTTATAAATCTTATGTTTATATACAGGAAACTCTGAGCCTATGCTATATTTATATTTATATTTACATTGCTCTTATTACTCTCCACCTAACTTGCCAATAGTTTAGTTTAGTTTATTCAGAGAATGTCACATAGCTGAAATCCAATGCAAACATTTTTACAGCTACGTTTCTGTATGTGTGTATGTATGTATGCATGTCTGTATGTATCTATCTCTCTATCGATCTACCTATCTTTGGTTACTTTGAATATAGCAAATTCCCCATTTCACATGTATTTCTTCAGTTTGAACCACGCTAAGCACATCCCCGCTTCCTTTGGAGGGTACCACCATAGCAACCAAGCTGCCCTTCTGCTGCCAGTGCAACTCAGGCGCTACTATGTTTCATCCGCCCAGTTTTCCTCGTATTTTTTTGCTTTTTACCGTGCTGGCTGTTAATAAGCTAACTGCCGTCGAAAGTCACCTTAGAGCATTTTTACTGTGCTTGAGTGCTGCCAGCAAGTGCCGGACCAAAAACTGAGACGTAAACAAAGGCGGGTGAGATTTTGTTACCGGGAGGCTGCTTTCACATCAGCCACTAGCAGGCCGGGCCAAAGGCGGTCCGATGCCATCGTGCTACCTGCTAGTAAAACAGTGATGACCGACTTGCTATTTTCTGCCTTGTTTGTCTGGAATGTGACATCAGCACCCTGGCAGCAGGCCTCCTTCGGCATCATTCTGTGGCAGCTACCCAATTATCAACAGATGGGCCTTTGAAGCACGTCTTCTAAATGCACGCACAGGCTAAAAACTACAGCTCTGCAGGTCTCCGTTATATCCAACTCTTAGTCAGATGTAAAAAAGAAAACAATGTTTGCTGTTTTTTTCAACGGAAATCGTTTTAAGACAAAGATCTCTCAACATCAATAGCTAGGATAGGTTTCAGTAAAAACGATCAAGGTGAAGTCACGGGCTTGGGAGTCAGTGAGGGCCTCAGAAGATAATACAACATTTAACAATAGCTTATAATTCTCACATAAATTATTTTCTCTGACTAAAGCAGGCACTTTCACATTATTGCAGGGTACAACAGTAGGCTTTGCCTGGGCTCCAGACCACTATAGAGCAGCCATCAGATCGGGATTTCCACACTGTTCCAGCGGAGACAGTCATTAATTAGCCTGGTTCAGCTGTCAGCTAATTCAATTCACAGTAAACAAAAGGCATTGGTCGAGATCTGTCTATAATCTTAGGAAGTATTTAACTTCCCATTAATGAACAACTAGGAAAATACACTATAGTATTCATTATTTTATTAAATAAAATTGATCAGTTAACAATTTTTTAAAGAGTGTAATTAAATGAAGTTTTGAAGAAATGCAGCAAATTATATGTTTTCCTTACTCTATAAATTGGGAATGAAGCATATCTACCGTATTGGCCCGAATATAAGACGCAGTTTTTGTTCTACAAATACCTCTTAAAAAGGGGGGGTCGTTTTATATTCGCGGCCGTCTTATTCGCGTTTTGACTTAGCCTAAATGAATCGGCCACCGTCCCTCACAATAATGCCACA
>JAODKL010000107.1:3877228-3913720 GCA_026780765.1 Petrocephalus schoutedeni | reverse complement strand
AGTTCTCCCCAAACGAGCTTGATGGGCCGAATGGCCTCCTCTCGTTTGTAAATTTCTTATGTTCTTATGTTCTTATACTCTGAACCACCATACTCCCAGAGCGCACCGGACACCAGTCAGGCTCCTACTCAGAATATCACAGGGAGAGGCCTCACCTCCATGGACGAAGCCCAGCAGCGTGCAGTCTGAGGGCCCTACCAGGTGGATCAGGCTGGACTGGCTGAATCCCACGGTGAAGGCCTCTGTGCCAGAGTACACACATGGTCAGAGATGTCATGACACTTATTAACAAAGACAAGACTCTACTACTTCATTCAGGCTAAGTCAATTCATAAATGACTTCTACATAAACACTAAACCATCTAAAACAGCTAGACACAGTATTCTCTGTCGTTTGAAATAAATACACTATATGTCCAAAAGTATGTGGACACCAGCTTATCCAACATCTTATTCCGAACCCAAGGACTTTAGAATGAAGTTGGACGGCCTATCGTTGCCATAATAGCCTCTGCTCTTCTGGGAAGGCATTTCATTACATGTTTGAAGATGGTTGGTGGGATTTACCACCATTTACGTTGGATATTATACATTACATATATCAATGATGGGGGATCAGGTCCCTTTCTGTCAGTTTATGTGACCTACCACTTCACAAATGAACTCGCTCCCAGACATTTTCACTTCACAATCACTTCACTTGCGGCTTTAGCAGGGCAGAAATGCGGTGTACTGGTTGGACACAACGATGGTGCCAAGTGGAATGTCACCTCTCCTATACAATCATCCATTCTGCTGCTAATGTTTGTTGCAAATTGCATAAATGAGTGCTTTATTATATGCCTGTGCCAGCAATCGGTGTGACTTCCAATTCCAATAATTAACAGTGGTGTCCACATATTTTTGCTTACATAGTGTATAGTAAGATATATCAGATATATGCACAAAACAGCAAAAGTCTTTGGAAATTAAAAATAATAAATTATTACGAATATTACAGCTTTTATCCATTTTCTGTAATTGCAAACAACACCTTAAAGGCATTGTGGCACTCGATACACTGCAAATGCTTTAGACCAGTGTTTCCCAACCCAGTCCTCGGGGAACACCGGCCAGTCCACGTTTTTGCTTCCTGAATACCAGGTATTTGGTGTTCCTGATTGGCTGGGAGCTGGGAAGGAGCAAAAACGTGGACCGTCCGGCGTTCCCCGAGGACTGGATTGGGATACACTGCTTTAAATAATATGAAACATGTTGTCATGCAGATCAAGCAGGATTTGTTTGCAGCAGCAGAAAAGGAGGAGACCCACCTTTCGTTTGTCTGTCTGCAAGGCAGGTAAAATGAAGGAAGAGAAAGATCAGCAGGGGAATTGATGAACACATCTGTCATTAGGCTCTTCACTCTGTGATTCTAACAACTGAAGTCCTCTTGATGTAAGTGACACATTTAATTAGTTGCCTGGACACCTGAAAATATATATTATAGTCTTCTTGGGCAGATACAATGAGATTCAAGTGTTGCTAATTGGTTGTGAGATTACGGTTACAATGCTTGATTTATGATTATTATGATTGTCTGAATTGTGATTAGAATTGTCTGAATTGCAATTAGGATTGTCTGAATTGCGATTAGGATTGCCCTGTCACCTGGGCTGAGCACAGGCCAGATCTCCTCCCCGTTCCTCTCCTTGGTCTCCAGGCGGTCCATCTTCTGAGCTTCATAGCGTTTTTTACCCTCTTCCTCTTGGTCCTGGCTGGTGTACTGAGGCACATACAGATACAGGATTACAGTCACGGACTTACAGGACAGGACCGTATGACACCGCTGCCCATTTCAACAGAGCAGCAAGCCAATCAGCATCCCATCCAGATCACATTAGTTTATTTGGCCAGAAATTTGCATCTTATAATGACAATTAAGCTGAATCGGATTTAATGAATTTTGATCCAAAAAAGCAGCCAATGCGGGTTCAAAAAGCAAAGCAAATCCACTGAAGTCCAGAAAACTGCAGGCTTGAGTTTCTGCAAAGACTGTGACTGTACAAGGGATGACAGACTCTGCAGAAAGGCTCTGTGTCTGCCCATGTGCCCATGTGTCATTTCTGAAACTGACCATGCAGAATTTAAGCCAGTAAACAGGTATAATTACAAAAGTGTGTGTGTGTGTCTGGGTTACTTATATATTATGTTGTTGGGACCAAATGTCCCCACAATGTGATAAAAACCTTTTATTTTAATGTTGTGGGGATCATTATAAAAATCTGTCACTGCACATAGAAAACTAAAATATGCCAAAAGGATTGTATTATTACTTTTTTTATTATTTATGGCTAAAGTAAGGGCTGGGTAGGAGTTAATTTTAAGATCGTTGGGATTAGGGTTTTGGACAAAGAAATGAATGGACGGTCCCCACATAGACATGAATACAAATGTGTGCATGTGTGTGTTTTGTGTGCATGCATGCTGTGAGTGATCGCAAGTGTGTGTGTGTGTGTGTGTGTGTGTGTTAGAGGGGGTAACGAGGGCTAAGCTATTTAACCCATGGAGCCTATGGGAAACAAATTAAACCTCTATGAAGAAAAAACCCGTGTCAGCCCTGGTCATCAACATTTCTCCTCACTTTCCTACATAGTGCACACATCTTTCATACTAGCTGCCAGGCATTAGGTTCTAAGGGCAACACACCCAGTATTCTTCATTTTGACATTTTTGAGATATACCTATCAGCAATGAGCATAGAGAAATAACTATCTCGGATTATTAAATTCCATTTCCCCAGGACTCTGAGAATCGAGTCCTGTTTATTGGCCCTTCTGTGTAGCTGCCAATGCAAGTTATGCATAATTAAATTAGAAAAACGGCACAGAGCGTCAAGGTGACACAAAACTGCCTGGATATGTTGTTTCCAGTTGGTTTCCCTATATTATTGCATGCGTTTTTGCATCTTGAAATTTGCTGCTAAATAAGCTGCCATCACTTCCAGGTAATTTGTAAAACTTCAATGTGTTCAGTGTGGCGTAAAAACATCTGAGGCGATGGAGAAGTTCCCGCCATTGCCACCCCCAAGTTTGGCACATGTGACAGGGATGCGGTCAGAGGCGTCTGCTGTGGGCCAAGCAATAGGAAGGACCTCTGGTACCGGAGCCGGCCACCCACTGGGCTGCATGGGGGTCACGGCCGCTTCCATATCCTCATCAACCCCCCCCCCCCCAAACTATCATGTTTACCTCCAGGTGGAATGAAAAATGGAGCCCCAACCTCTGTCTGAAGCCTTGTTACCACTCTGTGTCAGGCTGCGGTCCCAGGCTCAGATACCCAAGTTCAGATTTCTACACGACAATTGAGAACTGGCCCTTCATTTATTTATGGCCGGCTAAAAGGTACCCAGAAAATGAATTCCAACCTCATCTGCCTCATTTCATATTTCTCTCTGATGTGCCCCGTTATCATAAAGGCCTCGGCTGAGATGAAGTGGATTCTGAAAGGTCGCCTTCCACCATCAAGGCCACGCAAGTGTGCGTGGTGTATGTGAGTAGCTAAAATTCTGGCTGGGACTGGGGCAGGGGCTGGGGGGCGGTTGCCCTATTGATGTGCAGTAAGGTGAACGTGACACTTTTCCCGACGAACACCGCTCATCTACATTCCCTTTCCTTTACAGATACTCCAACCACACCTATTTATCTATAATGGCCTGAAAATATTCTCCATTTACATCCGTATGTCGTATTAATGCATTATTTACCTTAAAAGACCCACAGCTGAGAGGCCCCTCTGGGGTAGTGGGTTAAACTAACCTTGACGCTGTGTTTTCTCTTTTTCATACTGAGAATACACACATATTCTGTTGTACTGATCTAGAGCAATGAACTGAATAGACTGCACGCCCATCTGTCACCAGGTTATCTGCCTCTCTGCAAACATATTTTATCCTAGTCGCAAACCACAGACAGCACAGTCGCTTAGCGGTTCGCGCTGCGCCTCACACCTCTGGGTCTGAATCTCAGCTCCCTGTGTAGGCCATGGGTGCTCCCTTTGCTTTGTGTGGGCTCACTCCCTTAGGCAATGTCAACAAATTGTGACTGCACCCCACACTGCTGGGAGAGGCTCCAGGCTGTCCTGGGGTGCAGTCCAGGATCAGCAATCAGAAGATGGGTGGACGGTTCTGATCCCCCCCGACACCCCCAGCTTTCCAGAAGCAGTTTTGCAATGTAAGTGTTATTTCATGCATTTTTGTATTATAATTTTTAATATAAATTTATTGATTTGTGCATTGAACATGATTGAAAAAAAGATGTCTTAAATGTCACAGTTTCAACAGAAAACTAGTCAGCCACATTTGAAGAATTAATTCTAAAGGAGTGATGTCCTAAGACTTCAAAAGTGTTATTTTTTACTCTGTGGAAAATAGGGACGGGCGATACATCTGATCTAATTTACGATCCGATACCAATTAATTCCAAGGTTGGTATCGCAATACCAATAATCGGTGCCGGTCCAACCCGGGGCCCAAACTAAAATTCCCGGGACAGGGGATGTTGACGATAAAGTTTGCCTAACTGGTGGGTGGGGGGATAATTTCTGGTCGAAGATTTCTTTGCTCGACCACAAACTAGCAGGGATGGGAACAAGTCGCTCTCTGGCAAGTTCAAGTCAGGTCTCGAGTCAAAATATTGCAAGTCTGAGTCAAGTCCCATGACTTTCCATCATTTTCAGTGTTGAGTCACAAGTCATCAAATTTGTGACTTGACTCCAAGTCAAATTGTGAGTCATGTAATTCAAGTCCCTACCTATGTCAGTTTTCTTTTTACCTTTAGTGATTAAAACTTGCCGCAGCCAGAAACCTCCACAGTAGGTTAACGAGAGAGGTTGAAAAGAGAGTCTCCACTCTGTCATGATTGTCCTCACTGAGTTTTTACATCTGTGAATATGCAGGGAGTGATTCATCTTTCCAATAAACCTCAGGAGACCTTGTATTCAGCCAAATGAAAATGCAGACAGCAGAGAATCAATATAGACTGAAATGATAAAATTAACGTTATGGTAACCAGAGAGGTGACTATAACCTCAAGTCATCTTAAGTCATAGGGTTCAAGTTGGGTCCAAGTCTTAAGTCATCTGCTCTCAAGTCGAGTCCAAGTCAAGTGCAAGTCTTTCCATCAGTTTTGCCGAATCAAGTCACAAGTCATCAGATTATTTACTTGAGTCCAAGTCGACTTGTGAGTCAGTGACTCGAGTCCCCACCCCTACAAACTAGGTGATCATTCAACCCTTTCTTCCCTTTTCTCTCCAGTTACGGGTGGCCCTGATGGTTAGTAATTCATGTCCTGCTCCCTAGAAAATAAAAATATAAATTACCAGGTAAAAATTGCTATTTTAACGTTAGAATCAATTCTCACATTCAGACAGAAAGATTAAGATTCCAGCGTTTTAGCAGAAAATGCTCAACAGTAAGCCCAACACAGAACGAGGCACCTGAGGAAGGCCTCGGCCTCTGGAAGCTCTGCTGGGATTCGCCATGGTGGACTCCTAAGCCTGCTGGCATGATTGACAAATGAGGCGAGCTGAGAACACGGAGAATATGCCATTAATGAACCCCGACACATTGTTCACAGTCCGCAGTATCGGCACACGCTCCCCGGTGCGGTCCCAGACTGGGCCTCCTCCCTGATTTAATTACCTCAATAATCAGCTAATCACACGAACCATATCCGTGTACGATTAGCATAACTGGTCTTTCATGGTGAATTAGACCTTTTCTTGCACAGCATTATGTTTCACTCTCCAGGACCCAGGACAAGATGAATGCTAATGTGCTGTTTTAGACCCGGTGCCCTGCCTCGGTTACAAACACTAGTATTGTTTGGTTACAATACCTACACAGAACACAGCCCCATCTTTTTGGGAGGCGTTTTTTAAGGTGAGTGCTTCTAAAAATATCGCCTACTTCCACGACACTGCTCCTTTCAGCCACAGCTGTGTCGTAATAATTCAAATTTACCCCAGGCAAACAAAAGCAGGGTAAAGATTACCATGACGACACGGATTGGCACAGAGAGCGAGCCGCTCTTGGTGAGTTTAACACGGTGTTGATGAGGTAGGCACCTTGTCTTCGTTCATATTCACCACAGAACAAAGAGGTAAATAAACCTCATTATCATCTCTTTATTCCCGACTCAACACAGACACCCCCCACACCCAGCCCAGTACAATCACACCTCCCGAGTATATTTCCTTCTGTGCCCAGGACTTCCTGTTCCTCTGTTGTTCTGCATTAGGCACTGCTACCCCATATGCATGGTTGCCCAGCATTTAGTAGATGGTTACGGCGTCTGTTTCTCTCACTGGTCCAAAGTCAAAACGGGTGCCATTTTATACAATGACTTGCAAAGCAAAATCTTCCTTCTGACAAAGGTTCTGCCACTACTCAGATCTATAAGTAAAACCCAGATGTGCGTAAATCAGGCCGGATGTAGTTCCCAGGGCCAAGCCAATGGCACCCAATATGATCTGAATGTTCGTGCAAAGTGTCCAGTTTTCCTGATGTTCCCAGAATGTTTGTGCAAAGTGTCCAGTTTTCCTGATGTTCCCAGAATGTTATCCCACTACAACAATTACTGCTACAACTAAGACTAATTACATAAACAGAGATGAAGGGCCTAGAAGAGTGGCAGGTAACAGTCACTACAGTCACTATTAAAATGTGTAAGAAATGTTCCATTAACGTTACAGTAAGAACGTTCTCCGCCAAGTTCTGGGATGTTTCCTACTAGCTGGGTGCACCCTGAAACTCCCCAGTAAGATATTGCTTTGGATAAACGCATAACCTAAGTAATATCCATCCATTCATCTTTCATATGACCTTTCCAGTCCAGGGTCATGGTGAAGCGTGCAAATTCCAGCTAAGTAACATCATAAAAAATAATATTTATTGAAAGGTCAAGTTCAATATGAGGCCACCTGCTCTGCCCCAGAGTATATATTTGGGGTGAATTGATTCAGTGAAGTATCCAACAGTATTAGTGGGAGAAGCTTTTCGCTGTGCAGGTGGCTCCTGACAGGGGCATCAGCTATGCCAGTAGAGACTAATCGCTCTGGACAGCACCGTCGTGTCATAAGAGCCCCAGGTGAAAAGAGCCTGCCTACCTCTATGGGAGGGACTTCGATGATCTTGTCCACGTTTTGAAGGGAGAATGGGACATACCAAAGGGTGGCTCTGTTTGTCACCTTTTTAGCCCCTGGAAAACAAAAACAAAAAATTCAGTGCTACATTAATTTGACAAGACAGCTTATTGACTTGAATTAAAATGACAAAATAATTCCAGGATTAAATTCAGTAGCCCATAAATCTTTGATTATGAGCTATGGTCTATTCTGAGCATGTGTCTTGGTAGACCTGCTCATTTTGGAATTTGGATTTCTGTTAAAAAAAGTTTTTATTTTTTTGTCCTACTTCACTGAGCTGTACCTGAAAAGAGCACATTATATTTAGAAAGACAGCCAAAGTGGTTGGTAGGCAAATGTAAGAGAAGGAAAAGTGTGTATATTTGACACATGTGACATTTAAATATTTAGACCTGCCCAAACCTGACAGTTTGAAACTGTATCCAGGCAACACACGGAATTAGCAAGCCAAAGCCAGCGTTATAAGTACAATTCGAGCATTGTTGGAGGCATATATTTTTCCATAATGAGACCAGCAATAATACCAAAAATACCGATGATGAATTGTTTTTATGCTATAGAGCAATATGGTGGCTCAGTGGGTGCTTCCTGGGTTGGGGATTCAAACCCTGCCCATGCTCTCTGCGGAGTGTGCACATTTTCCCCAAACCGAGAAGGTGTCCTACAGGTCTGCCGGTTTCCATCCTCTGTCTAAAGCGAGCTAGAGTCCCTAAACTGCCCTCGATATGTGAATGTGAGCGTGTGCGTAGGCCGTAAACATCCCATAATGGATGTTGTTTGACAGTCTCCTTGGTGATACACGCTCTGTGCCTGATCGATCCCCACACATCATCGCGACAGGACACCGGAGCATGTAGAGACACGGCAGAGGGGTGAAGTGATTCACTGCACGGGGCACGTGCGGCGAAGCTGCCCCCTCAGCACCCGGGACAGCAGCTCAGGCAGGCCTGACACTAACAGCTGGCATATGCTGGCCCTGCACACACCCTCAGCAGGCCTTCCTGCTGGGCCTCCTGCCAGGTCACTTCTGTGACGTACATCGCAAACCCAATGATTTCTATTGCTTCAGGTTTGAGGCAACAAAGCAAACCAATATACAATATCAAAGGTCTCTGAAGAGCACTGATTTTGCACCTCGGCTCACCTCATCTAAGCTCTAAGCTAACTGCGTAAGCAGACTCACAAGTTTAGTGCTGCTCCATTGATGAAAGGTCAAGTGTTAGGTTGTTCTTCCTGTGTAATATGGCAGCAATTAGAAGTCGGCTGTCATCTGAAGGCCCTCTAACAGCCCAGTCACACCCAATCTGGATTTCCCCATCAATTCCCATTTTAATGCTTGTTTCTGTACCCCGTCCAGCAGCCACATTTTAAACAATGCTGATAATAAGGTATAAAACATACAGGGGCCACAGCAAGGGAGAGTGATTCTGATAAACCGCTTTAGGGAATAGCGCCTGTATTTTGCACCCAGATAAAGCAGCCTGACAGGCCCGTTGCCATGCCAACAGCATGAGAATTCCACTGCGGCAACAAACACAGTCTCTCTCATCAGTTCCTGCAGAAAATCCTGCAAAAACATTCACCCACGGTTAAGTATATTTACATGTACTGTACTTGCATGTCAAAGACTGAATAACTAAAAATCAGCTTCTGACAAAATCTTAAGACAACTTTATGAAAAGGCGTTAACATTTCGGGGGTCCAAAATGCACAATAGTTTCACTGGAATACTCAAAAGAAAACAGAAATGGAGTGTCTAATTAAGTATAATTTCAAGACAAACCAATTGTCAGAGCGAAATAAATGCTCTTGATTAATTATCATTAGTCTTTGTTAATTATTATTTGACCAGTTTAGGGTCACAGTGACCCTGTAGCCTGTCCCAGGAAGCACAGGGCAGCAGCTAGGGGTCACCTTGGGGAAGTTGTCCAAAAGCCTTACTATGTTAACAACTTACATAGTTGGAATCATGCAACTGGGAGGGTCCAGCTATGTAAGGTTTCATAGGCTATACTGATTACTTCTTTATTTAAATGCATATTTTGCACATATTTTGAATAGGTGCCATTTCATCCGTTTATACAGCTCTCTATTTCGCTCTAA
Source organism: Petrocephalus schoutedeni (assembly GCA_026780765.1). Taxonomy (NCBI): domain Eukaryota; kingdom Metazoa; phylum Chordata; class Actinopteri; order Osteoglossiformes; family Mormyridae; genus Petrocephalus; species Petrocephalus schoutedeni. Next base: position 3,904,435 of record JAODKL010000107.1, on the reverse strand, counting down.
CAATTCAGAGGGAACTCTGTCCATCTGGGACCATTCCTGGCACAAAACCCAACAATCCTCACCTGACTAGCATGTTCATCCACAAGCCCACCTCCGACACTCCTGGCTGCGCACTGGCACCACCCCTTATGCCGGCCCTCAGACAGCCAGGCCTGTCAGTACATCTTCATGGCTACATGTGACTGATGCTCCATTTACTCGGCCCATCTGCACACTATCAGACGCTGGAGTACCCTTGTGCTGCTTCCTGTAAGCTAAAGGCTTTCGTGGGCAGTCGCTCGGACCCTGACTCTGCCTCGCAGTCTCATCCATCCGTCTCCCCTTCAGATCCTCTCGCAGCGCGGCCGTCTGCCTGTGATTACCTCTGCCCCACTGGAATCTCGGTATTCCCCCTGCCTGTGAGAATCCCAGGCGTCTGCATTTAGGGCAGCGTTTAAATCGTTTTACCCGTGATGGTTTCATATAGGACTCTTGGGAGCCGGTCGGATCCAGCCGTGTGGACATGTTTATGTCCGCGGCCAGTGAGCTGCACCGCAGGCAAACTGAGTATAAGATCAAAGACTGGACTTTAACACGGGAACTGTGTCTCACCATGGAAAGGCCTGCCTTTTTAGCGAGCAATCAGTTAATGTATCAAGCAGAAAGCGTCCAACTCAGAGGAACATGCCAGCTGGGATAAACGCAGTTAAATCAGACCAGATGGCAGCTCTAATATGAATGTATGAAAGCTCCTCCACAGACGTAAACAAATATGTATCAGAATGATTATTCATGCAGGCATACAATTATCATGTTGAGGAGAATGCCATCCTATACCATGAGAAATGATTTCATTCCATGGAAATCATTCCAAAGCAGGGTGAGACATGACGCATATTGACAAAAGTCTGCTACAGTTGCACCTCCAGCATAAAAACTCCAGCCATCATTTGCATTCTACATCTGGTGCGCAGGACTTTGTTTGTACAGTTTAAGTCCTGCACATCAGTCCTGATGTCACAGGCGCCTAGGATGCGCCTAGGATGCGCGGTCCGCATCGGTCCCCTGACTCAGTGGGTCCCAAGTTCTTGGGAGGCAAGTTAGCAAGGCCGCTCTAGCGAAGACCACAAAATACTTTTTATACTATTTATTGCCATGTTTGGCTTCAGCTGGTAACCCTGATTAATCGGTAGGTTCTTGTACCTGAATTCACTTTGGAGGGTTTATGCATCACTTGTGAGAATCCCTTCAATCATAACAAGAAACTGAACTATGGCAGACAGAATTCTCAGGAAAGTGTTTTTTATTATGGGGACAGGTTGAATGACAGAAAAATAAAGAAGCCATTTTGCTAGATGAGGAAAACTAGCAAGCAAAAACTCAGGTGGGGACTTAGGGTATAACCATTTAAGTGGGGTATAACCATCTAAGGTGGGGTATAACCATCTAACTGGGGTATAACCATCTAACTGGGGTATAACCATCTAAGGTGGGGTATAACCATCTAAGGTGGGGTATAACCATCTAAGTGGTGTATAACCATCTAAGGTGGGGTATAACCATCTAAGGTGGGGTATAACCATCTAACCCCTATTCACTGTTGCTGGCTGAAACAAGCGCGCCAAGAAATAGGACAGGTGGAACTAATTAACAAAAAAGCCGCGTCACCCGACCCTCCCTCCCTTGATGTGCTAACCCCAATCCTTCATTTGAAGATTTGAAGATGATTCGTACAACACAATAACGTAGTGTGTCACACAATATCAGGATCATAATTCATTTTATCATGGCTAATACATACGCGTATGCAAGGAATTTGGCATGGTATGCTAGTGCAAGCAAAGGCGTCACAGGGGCATAGATAGCCTGGGGGGAGGGGCATCACCATTTAGGTGCTAGTTCAAAATTTTTAATAACATATAAAATTATATGCAAGACTTAAAAAAGATAAATAAAAATAACGAGACTAAACAAGCATAGATAATGACACTAGACTCTGGTATCACCCAGAAAATATGACACTAGTGGTCTAATCCTTTTCACAGTTTTTTCATATCATATCATATCATTTATCACTATTTCATATCGTAATAAAATCTACAGCTTTACTGCAGTTTTTCTATTGTCTGTACAGTTGTCCATAGGTCAGTTCAGGGAAGAATTCAGGTTTCCACATCTGTTAATATACCGATGCTCCAAAACAAAATAGGTCATGTCTGTATATTTCTTTTTAAAATGTTGTTTACTCATGTCTAATGGGTCAGCGGTCTGTTCTATAAAGCATTTAATGTTATTTCTCCTTGTATTCAGCATGTCATGCTAGAACAATGGCCCAGTTCAATTGTTATGACAGTACTGTATTTTAGTATTTTACAGTTGTAAAACAGCATTTACAGTCCAAAGAAATTCAGTTAGGCAAACTGAAAAGCTAATTTCCAAAACGTGCTTAGTCAATTTTTATTTGTTTCTGAGATGAGACTGGCAATTTCAGCGGACTCGGCGAGCTTTGGGAAGTTCTTCATTGGATTACACAAGTGACTGAGTGAGTTTCAGTTCCTGATACAGTAACGTGTGACGAGGCAGCCTGACTTCAGGTCACTGGCATCCTCATCTCAAGAACAACGTAATTGAACGGAGTGCGTTTTGGAAATTACCTCTTAAATTGAAGTCTCCAAGCTGCCCATGCAGTATGACAAACGAGGGACAAGCATCCTGTACGGGGCGAACCCCAGCCCAGCACTTTGTGCGGCAATCCTAAAATGGCGCATTCAGCTATGCCAAGGTACTAGACATATTCATATTCAACTTGTTAGACAGAAAAGCAAAGCAATTCAAGAAGGAAAAGTAAAGTAAATGAAATATAGCTGAATCACTTGTCTCTGTAATGGACTGTGGGTCTGTAGGGGTATCTGTGAAAGGCCAAACTTTACAGTATCCAAACAGAGTTTAGGGATAATCTGAGTTCTCAGGAATACTGGAGATCTAGAGAAACCCAACATGCCAGAAATGGAAAGGGGAACTTGGAGACCACTTGGAGCTCTTTTCACCGTGTGAGACACCTCGCCACAACAATCTGTGGTTCCCCAGTGGTGGACTGAACCACATCCAATCTCCAGATTCCCTCCCCACCTTCAAAAACACCTAAAGACCCATCTGTTCCAGGAGCACCTCTACCGGCCAACACCACTCTATGTTCCCTCGATGCTGACATCACTGCACCTTTGGCTGGCTTGTTGTGTTGTGTTCTTGCTTTGTCTGGAAGCTGTGTAGCTCTTGCTCCAATACTGCTTCCAATAGTACCTGATCAGTGACGCCTAAGTGCCTAAGCGTGATGGCCAGATGCTTGCAACGTGCTGTTACTTTGGAATAAAAAGAAGCTAATGTAAAAGTAAATGTAGATGTAAAATGTTAAGGGAGAAACCCGAGGGCAGAAGTGGGACTGATTGATGGTTGCAGTGATCCCCCCCTCCATGTGCATATACCAGAGATACACTCCGAATAGTGAACACAGACCATGAGCACCCTCTCCTCCCACTTCCTGCATGTGGCAGTGTCTGGTTGGCCTTCATGCCCTGGGCCAATTAGCACACCCCCTGCTACCCCCCTCCACCGCCAAAGCAGTGAGATGGAGGCTCTGATGATGAAATGTGACCTGATAGTGTGGGTGGGGGGTGGGGGGCATGTTACTGCCTTCGGCTCCACCCTCTCCAATCAGCTGGGGTCCTGCGTGACCTCTGCTCAGAAGCAGATCGCATGTGAAGTCTACCCAGCCGGCACAAGAGAGCGGCCCTAATTAACTTTCGCTTAATTATCATTCCACCTTAAGGATGAAATACTACGGTGAACAGACTACTGTTACATAACAGCTCAGCCCCTGTCACCAGTAATAAGGTGAAGCAGAGTGACAGATTGTTTTATTCATAGTGACCTTTGTTTTGGGACATGGGCTTTGTGTCTGTGTGTGTCTGTGTGTGCATGTGTGTGTGTGTAGACTGCAGAGCTGTGATACAAGGAGGATGCAGTCAGTGCATCCAAACACTAGGCTGAAGCTTTGGAATTGATAAACATCCATGACTCTAATGACAGAAGCTCCCAATTGGGTGCCAAGCACACACGGGTGAACACCAAGAGAATGAAGGGGAATGCTTTCTCACTCTGTACTACGGGATTGGTGGTAGCTCTTACGATTGGCCTGCTCCTATGCAATATGACATCATCATCAAAAGAGACATGCTCAAACTGAAACGTCAATTGTGCAAGCCGTGGTCTTCCTTCACACATAACACAGCATTCTTCTGCTTCCCGGAAGTACCTAAATAAAAGATCCAGACCAATTGCCCTTATACTTTATGACATCATATAATTATGACATCATCGAAAAAGATGTCCTTAAACTGAAAAATTACTTTGGGTCCAAAAGCCCCCTGCTGAAAACTGTGTGAGCTGTGGTCCTCCGTCACACACAACACAGTGTTCTTCTGCTTCCCAAAGTACCTAAATAAAAGATCCAGACCAGTTGCCCTTATACCTTATGACATCATAAAATTATGACATCATTGAAAAAGACGTCCTTAAACTGAAAAATGACTTTGGGTCCAAAAGCCCCCTGCTGAAAACTGTGTGAGCTGTGGTCCTCTGTCACACACAACACAGTGTTCTTCTGCTTCCCCAGTTAGCTAAATAAAAGATCCAGACCAGCTGCTACTACGGCTGCTCCGCTTCACCATCATTATCCCAATTATGGATATGTTAACGCTGAAATGGCCGGCCTCACACAGCCGAGCACGGCACTTACTGTCAGCATCACAAAGCTCGCTGTCTCCGACCTGTAATGAGTGTTCTTAGGCTGACAGGCCCTGGCCTTGGATGGGCGAGCGGCCGGCCCACACATAGGTGCTACAGATGTCTCCGTCGTGCCCACGTGTGATGCGAGGGGCTGCGGCTCCTCGTGTCACAAAGACGGGGGTCAGCTTCGATCCGCCCCGGCGTGCGACAGACCACAGCCATTAGGACTGAAATGTTGAATGATGGCCCTCCCGTATCCATCTCCGCCTACCTCGGAGCTCTTAGTGAAAAGCCAACCTAGGAAAGACCTGTTATGTCAGTCATACGAGTGCTGTGACACTGACAAGGGGACAGTCCTGTGGGGGGGGGGGGCACCAACCTTGTGAAAGGATTGTGCTGTGAAAGCAGTGTCTGTGCCAGCGTGTGTTTGGTCCACTGCTCCACTTTCCAAGAAAGCCTGGACCTCATCCAGTGAAAGGAGCTCCTGGCCCACAGACAGGATGGGATGGTACATAAATCACAAGCCCAGAGGGAACGCTGCCCTTACACATACTCTCCAGTGCGCACGCCCCACCAGCTCTGCAGGCTTCGCCACCCGTGTACAGTCACGGTTTGGACTCATATCTGAGGTCAGAAACTTTACGTGGAGACCCCATTGCTGGCACTAAGGAAATTCACAATGACTTTTCACCACTAACCAGGGGTGCCACCCAGACAGGCACTTGTGCATTACACGTCGGGTCCATTCTCCCACCAGAAAGCTTCTTGTGAACGCTGGCGCTAGTTAGACGAACTGGGAACACGTGCTGGGGAGCCACTCTGTGTAAGCAGCACTGGACCGAAAAATAACTGTTACTAAATCTGTTTTGCCCTTCCGCATTCCATGTGGGTATAAATGAGCATATAAAGAGAAAGGTACCACGGCCCTGGCCGAGAGAAGAGCATCGACAGCGAGGCGAGATAAGAGGTATCAACAGGAATGACATGTGTATTACTTGGCCTGTTTTTAAGCATATCCGCCGGTTGCCTTGGGCTGTGACAGTCGTGCTCACATCCAAAGCCCGACTCCTTCCAGCACACTACCATACAAGTCCTTGTAGCTGTCAAGCTTCATAACAGCAACCACACGCTTTCCATTAAATTTCAAATAAACTTGATGAACTTTATGGGGGCTGGGAAGTGGGTCCTGGTTTGGGGGGGGGGGGGGTCGCTCCATGGCAACAGAAGGCCGGCCCCCATCCCCCCAACGTCTCGGAAGCTTACCGCCGGGTTACTCATTTATCCTCTCAGCCCCCGCACCAGCAGCCCAGCCTCCACCACGGAAAAAGAGAAGGTTCCCGTGGCAACGGGCTCCGAGGGATACTTCCGTTGCTTCTCTGTCACTCGTTTGCCTCTTTTTATCCTTATTTTCCCTTTTTTCCTTGGTCCCATAATTATCTTCTGGGCGGCTGATGGGATGCCCAGGGGGTGTGGGGGTTGGGGGGCTGGCCGAGGTGCGGGTGAGACTGGGCCCCCAGAGTTAGCTGCTGACCTCTCTGTGCCTCTCTCATACCATACACACGGGGGTGTATGGCCCATGTGATCGGCCCTCCGCTGTGGGGTGGAGTTTGGGGCTTTTAATCTGCACTCTGTCACTCCCTAGTAAACATGCCACTTTATAACAAGGCCTTGGTTTTCCTAAACACCAAGGTAGACTGGGAAATATCCACTGGGAAAATGTGATCCCTAGAACAGCATCTGTGCTATGGCTGCTATGCTAGCTTGGATTTGGGATGAACCTTCATGAAGGATTTATCTGATCTGCACCCAGCAATTCTGCAGGGATGATGATCGCCAAGCGAAACGATTGTCAAGCACCATTCTTAGATTTTCAGATGCAGCCAAAATCAGCGGCTGTCACTCCTGCGATAATAATGAAGGTTTCGACATTTGGTACTCGGCCACTGGGTCGTGGGAGTGGGCACTGTTTTCTGGGCGCCCATTAATTAGCAAACTTTCCCGTTGTGCTAGCTCCATCTGGTGGTTATATTCCCAAATAACAGAACATCTGTAAATAAAGATTTTACTTCGGCCTTCTTAAAAGGCATCCCTGAACTCCCTATTTTTTGCAATGATTGGCAGTGATTTTCCAGGAGGTAGTTGAATGTTAAATAAATACAATCGGTGATATTAAACTATGAGAACGGTAGGTGCAAAGGATTATATGGGTCACTGGGTGGGGAGAAACAAGCTCCATTATGAGCTGGGCTGCCAGCCACTGTGACTGGAGCCGGCCAGTGGGTACTGGGCATCCTGACTATTCCTGGTACAGACATTCAATGATGAAAACATTTTACATAACATTACTCCATGCCTGCCTTTGCTGAACACTACAAGGAAAAAAAAGTTCTTTCGATGTCAAGGAATTTAACGGGTTTAAATAGAAAGATTGCACATATTTTATACACTACTATGCCCATATAACTTCTGAACATTCCACTATATAAGCACGCCATCTAGTGTTGGATCTGTATAAAAAGTGCTGAATATACCTTAAGCCAATGGTTCTCAACGGGCCTGCCCTCAGGAAGGCACAACTCAAACTCACGGTAACCACCGGTAATGTTTTTTTTTTTTTAACCACGCACTTGCAACCAGCTAGAATCGGCCTGGCAATTACTGTCCGGAGTGTACCGGCCTTCAGCTAGGACATGAAATTTATTTTAGTGACTTATACGCTTATACGCTATACGTTCAGGCTAAGTACCTTTAGGGCACTAAAACGAGGCTTTTGCAGAGTCTTAAGCCATCCATGCGTCTAAGCGGCGGCGACGCGGCAAAAGCTCGCTCCCACTCACCGGTCAGGATGTTCTCCGCCAGGACGCTGACCTGCACTTCCACGGAGTGCTTGGAGGTGTAGGTGATGTCCGCACTGACGTGCGCCACCTCTCCGATGAACATGGGGTACAGGAATTCGGTGCGCTCCACGCGAGCCAGCGCCGCCACGCAGCGGTCCTGCCGGGACGGACCACAGCCGTTAGTCCTCACAGACCTAACACTGCTCCTTAATCATTTCCGCTGCATTTATTTCCTAATTTACTAGCTGAGCGGAGGCTTTAAAACATACAAAACAGCACACACCCTTTTACAGCACTTTAAGAACTAGATAAAACACTAAAATAATACTGAGCCAGTACTCAGTTTCAGGTATTCAGTTCAATTTAATTCATTTTTATTTCTTTTTATTCATTTTTCGCAACAGATTCACCCTAAGACACTTTACATAAGGATGTTGTAATACATTACTACATCATTTATACAGAATTATACAAAAACTGTGATCATGCCTGCAGTTTCTTGTTTTAATGTTCGTAGACGCATTGTCTTGTGCTCATAATTTCATTTAGCAGACTGCATATCTTGCTTTAATGCAGAAATGACCATCCTCAGATGCTTAAGTGTTTATCAAGGAAGGAAGAAGACAAAAGTCTTTGAACAATATTTATAATGCTGACTGGAAGATTATGGCTAATAATTTGTAACTGAATTATTTGTAATGCATGCAAATGAATTATATGCACCCTAAAGTGTCTGGAATATTTTCTTTTGGAAAACTGAAATAATAAAAGCTGAAATATACTGGGGAAAATACTTTTCCACTGGCTAATGTACAGATGTCAGTATTTAAATCATAAGCTTTGCAATATGCAATTTTTCTTAAGAAGGTTAGAAGATTATTTTTCCTAGAGACACAGCGGATATTTCTTTTACGGTACATACTTTTACGTTCCTCTTAACAGTGATGAACAGCCAATGTTTTTTTTTCACCCGTAGTAATCAGGCTGTGCTCACCCAGCCCTGGAAATTCTCTTTCATATTCTTGCTTTTTTCTAGCCCTCAAAATTGAGTCTGAACGCTTGAAATTTACAGAATGTCGGAAGTTTGCGTACAGCGGTCACAGAAAGTCTTGGGACACTTGCTAAATTCTGTAAAAATATATTACAAAATTTTCAATCAATGTGTAATCATTTGGCAATCAATGTGTAATATACCTGCACATATATTTTCTGTTTATCAAATGTCATACCTTTTTTGGTCACTTTCTCATTAATGATGTGGTTTATCTTTAAGAACAGGTGATGCTAAACTGGGTACTGTCTTGTGCTACAGACCAGGCACATAAGACTGTACAGGTTCAGTCAGTGGCCTGTTTATTAGGTGTGTCTACTTTGCTAAGCAAACAGAGGGTCATGTGGTTGCAGCAAAACACAGGGAGCACACAGACAGGGTCAAGAGGCTCCCTTTCCCAGTCCGGTCCTCAGGGACCCACAGACAGTCCAGGTTTTTGCTCCCTCCCAGCTATCAATAAGGCAGGGAGCTCGGAGGCGGCAAAAACATGGACCAACAGTTTGGGAAACACTGGGCTATGCATTACAATTGCTAAATCAAATTATTTTGAACATGTTGTGACTGTTGGTGTCAGACAGGTTGGTTCTGGCACTTTCCGCGGTTTTAACACACTACAGTGTCTAGAGTTTACAGAGATTGATACAATAAATATGCAGCCTCCTGTGCAGTTACCAAAAATGGCTTGTTAATAAAAGAGGTCATAGGCGAATGGCCAGACTGGCTAAAGCTAACAAAGGGGCAACAGATGCAAAAAAGAACAGATCGGCACAGCGATGGTGTGCAGAATAGCATCTCTGAACTCCTCAACCCGTGAAATGGTTTTGGGTTTGCTGGATCCCACTCTGTCCATCTGAAAATAAAAGCTCATACCCCAATAAGCCAAGCCCTGCCTAATCCATCTGTCATGTGGTCGCATAGTCTTCACAGATACATGTCCCAGTAATTCGGGGTCTTTCAGAGAAGCACAAAGCACAAGACAGGGTATATCATCCAAAGGTGGCATTCATGATGGCTATCTTCAAATGCGACTTTTGCATGTCCTACCCACAGAGACGGGGTAAACATGACTCAGTATTCATACTCAGTATTCATACTGAGTCATGCACTCTGTGGGTTGTCAAAGTAATCGACACCTGACATGGATGTTGATTCCCTGTTGACTTGTGTCTGCTGGGAGTAGCTGCACGTTGGCAGTGTAGTGTCTTCCCAGTGTAAGAAAAGCCCCAAGCCCCATAACATTCTCTTACCCCCGGCTGGGTGTTGCAGTGCCGTGTGCTAATGATGCCCCCAGCTTCCTCGATCATCTTCAGGATGGTTCCTCCGTGGACGTTTCCCACAATGTTGGCATCGTCGGGCCGCATGACCCTTTGGGAGAGAGAGTGGGCCTTTAGTGACTTCTGCTAGCCTTCCTCCAGTGACGTCTTCCAACCCGTGTGTCCGTTCACCTACTCAGAAAAGCAGAAACCGCACTGGCCCAGTACCAAAAACAGGCTTCTACCCCAGTCTTAAGCCCCTATACCTTCCCAGGGCGCAGAAATACTCACGCCCATTTCTGTCAGAATACTATTTCAAGTCAGAAATGAGTGTGTGGGCTGAGGCAGCGGTACCACACTTTAAGGCCTCAATTCTTTGAGAAAAATGCTTCACAGGAAGGGCGGTTCTGAGCATAAAAGCGATATGTCCTAAGCAGCTGCTCATGGCATAGTAAAAAGCAGCTGGACGCAGAAATCAGAGGAGAAAAACAAAACCAAAAAATATAAAGTGTATCACCAACAGGGAACACAGACACTTCACTCATCCCCATGGGGAAATACTCCCTTTGCCTACCGCCTTACCCCATCCTGTTTGGATGTAAAGAAGTATTTTGATCCTATTTTCTAATTTGCTCTTTCAAAAATGAATTCATCTCTGTATTTTGCACCTCCTAGGCGATACTACAGAAAACGGGCGGAGGGTTGGGGAGAATGTTCAGCATTAAAGTACCTTTGGGAAGGTACAAATTTCACACAAATCGGAGGCGGGTTACATTTTTCTGCTCGATGCTTTTCTCACCAATAAGGGGAGAAGAACAGATAGAGGACCAGGATGGGACGTACGAAGTATGTAAAGAATGGAAAGGCTGATCAGATTATATACTGTAAATGATATTATAATGACTAATACTTTGCTTATATAGGTATGATTACTTAATCGGTCTTAGAATTTAATACCAACTAATAAAAAATACACTTGCAGCCAATGTATTACCTTAATCTATCCAGACCTTTTACGACTTTGAGGAACTTCGCTTTTTCGATCCCCTGACGATATCTTTTGTGATTTTTTTGAGAGACTGGTTTTTACACATTTATCAGATTTCTCTGAACTTTGCTGCCCTTTGACAGCTTCCTTCAATATATTGTACATTATTTAGCCATTGCAGCAGAAACACTGATGTTAACAACGCCAAAGTAAACATATAAACAACGTCTAAGACAAGTCACATCTGAGTCATTCTGACATGCTGTCAGCAACCTGCAATTACACACTGAGATCTAAACACTACAAAAAGTCTAGTGTCAGTAAGCCCACAAAGGTACGACAAAATGACTCTCACCAGGTGTATACACACAGAGCCACACCGAGTGGGATGTCAGGGATGTAAACACAGATCAGGCCAACACTGTGAATCACCAAGACTACGAATGACAGAATTTCAAAAACTGGAAACAAATTTTTTAAAACAGCAATTATCGAATTATAGAGCTCAGTGTTCTGTCATGTTTCTCTTATCGTGATGAGAGCAGTCACCCGTGCCCTTCCAAAGACGAGGGCAAAAAAAAGCACATAACATACAGATGTTTTAAAGACAGTTTGTACCTTATTTGGGAGAGAATGTGTCAGAGGTTAGTGCAGCTCAGTACCGACCAAATGAATCAGCCGCGTCGTTTGGTATTGAGTGTTCCTGTATGGGTGCGTGTGTGAGACTGCCCTACCTGGTAAGCTGGTGCTGCGAGCAAATCTCCAGCATGACGGAGGACCTGAGGCACCAAGCGTGAAGAACAAGTCACAGCTTCTCTGATCTACCGCAGCCACGACTTCTCTTTTCATTCATAATTCACAGCCGCCCCATAGCCGATGACCTCATACAAACCCCGCCCCCCAACTCCTGCTCCTCAGCTAGACTGGTTCTGCATCCTGTGTGATGTAACAGGCCAGCAGCCAATGACAGAAGCCCCCTCAGTGACGTTGCCATGGAAATTTAATGAGGGGAAGTAAGGGCAGGAAATACTATTAGGCGCAAGAAAGACTTTTTCACTGGTTTTAGTCTTTCGATCTGTCCAATTTATGGTCTGTAAATTCGAAAGCCTTGGTTTCTTCTGTGTGGAGAACGGCACATTTCAGCTTTTACTTGTTAACATGCTCAGCAAATGCCAGGCATTCATTAGGCAGGATGACTGTGACTTTGCTCCTGCGTGACAGATATCATTTTTACACAATTTTTTGCCAATCAAATATCACAATCTTCCTTGATGCAATTTCCCGAAAGTATTATTCACTCATGAACAAGTCAGAAAATACTTGCAGCCTTTGACTAAATTGTATAATTTTCCCTTTTTTATGATTACTGATGACCATAAAACACTATAATGTCCTTTGTAAAACACTCAAATGGGAAAAAAAAGCATACCAACCTGAACTTTATTTAAATTTTTTTTAAGTTCTACTGCTTTCAAATGTTTCTCAGAAGCCAAAATGCTCTGTCGGTTCAGTATATCCTGTCGGTAAAGACTTCTTATTAAATCACATGGTGGGTAATAGACAACCATCTCACACCAGCTAAGACCAGTGGATAAGCCTACTGGAGAGCAGAGCATGCGAGACCCAACAGGTCCAGGCCACTCAGCGAGGCCCACTGGTTTCAATGGCTTTCCCGCCTTGTGATCCATCACACACTCCGCTTCATTCCCCTTCTGTGTTAGCTCTAGCAAAATGTTTGGATGCAATAGAGGGTGATTATTCCAGAAAATGTTCAAGATGGCCATCAGGGGCTCGTTCTCTCTCGTTAATTTAATTGTTAGCTGGATAAACAAGTTCAGCTGTGCAGCATAACTTCCTGACCAAACCGGCTACAGCAGACAGGGGCAGATACAATCACGAGATAACAATCAGAGTGAGATAAATGATGTAATCATATTTTCCATACCACTTTACTGGCATGTAAAACGCTGCCAGTCACCTTCTACAAACACACATCACATAATTATGAGTACCATATAAAGAAATACGTGAACGTTATATCCCTCCGAGTTTAACATCTGCAAGCCTTTTAGTCAAATCCATGTACAGGTAACAGTTGCAGATACCTTGCAATTATGTCAAAGGCCATCTTAAAATAAGGTACAACAAAATCTCGGAAATCCTTACCTGAGCGGGTGGCCAGAGCCCACAAACCACTTCATTACTTTCGGAAAACGTCCGCCAGTTCCAAAAACGGGCGTCATCTTGGAGGGAGGCATGGGTCTGTGGCTGGCGCCCCCAGCCGCTGTCGCATAACAGCCTCTGATTACCAAGCCGCATCATTCCCTCACTAGGAGCACCAGGAATGCATGAAGTGCCGTCAACCAGCACTGTCCAGCATTGGCCAGTATTGGACAACCTTCTGCAGTCACAGTCATTTTGCAGTTTTTTTTTTTGCCCATTTCATGAGAAAGTAACACTTTTTTCTAATTGTTTGCTCAGTGGCCATGACAGAAAAAACAATGTATGTTAGCAAACTGAACACGGGGCTCACAAAGTAAATGGTGAGGAATCATTTGACTTCAACACACTGCAAACCCTAGCTTTTTAAGACCAGAGAAATGAATAAAATATAGTATCTCTTTTCAATGTGGTATGCAACTAAGTAACTGTAATGATCGGTTTTGAGATCATATTGGCCAGTGTTACACATAGGGCTGGGCATTGTTCAGAGTTTTTCGATACCAGTACCAGAACGATATCTTGATTTCGAACAATACATTTTTTGAGACCAATTTCTTTTTAAATCAGTTTGAACAACAACAAAAATACAATAACATGCACAAAATGTTCTGCTCAATGGGGCATTCAAAGCACTTTAATAATGAAAAATAGAAACATATTTACCACATTGTGGTTAAACAAATTGTTTCAACCCCATCTTTTTTGACTCAACATAAAAACATAAGATAAAAAAGAAACCTTTTTACCCCAGGATGAACACTGTTAACTTACTATAAATAAACAATATTGTCTAAAAGTTGATATTGAGCTAAGAACAGATTACTGCTATACCTAGGGGTGATTTTCATTGCACTCCTTTGTAGAACTTTGACGCAGTGGCATTCATACGTAATGGTACGTTTTCTCAGGAATGATCTTTGAGTGCTGAATGCATCATTTGATTCTTTACTGAGCTTACACAACTGTGTCTTGTAATTTGACAGTTATGTCTAGAGTTTCCTATCCGTTTAGGTAGTGAGTCACCACATCTGATTATATATATCAGTGGTTTCAGTTGAATAAAAGTCGAGGTAAACCATGTTACTTTACCCAGAGCGAAAACCGCATTAGACGCGGAGTCTTCCGTAATGTGGCAGCAGACTTACACATCCCCACCACCTGCTCCTCCTTCTCTGCTCATGTTTTAACCTTCTTGGCGATTCAGCTTCAACCTTCCCGCACCTGATTGGGAACCAGCTGGCGAGGCGTGACGGAATATACTGACGCCATCAGCCTTCAGCACTTCCGCTTCAATCAGGAAGTGGTCTGCCAGCAGCAAGCTACCAAACTGCTCCCCTTAGAGAGCTCCCTTCATTCAACACTCTCATTGATGCAATAACTGCAGGTAGTGAGGCAACCAGGACTGAAGCCTGCAGGGGTTGGCTTCAGCATGCAGATGTAGACTCTTCCCAATTGAGAGGGGCCTTAGATGTGATAACATTGAAACTCCATGGCCTAGCGGAATGGAGAACCTGGATGAGTTCACCACAGGGCACACTCACACACCAGACACTCACACCTCTGCAGGCAGTTTGGTAAATGCAATTAGTGTCAGGACTGTGGAGGGGGGTATGGAAGTGCCCAGGGGAAAGCCCACAACGACATGGGGATAATATGGAAACTCCACACCCAGAGGCGTGAGGCAACAGTGCTAAGCACAGCACCACTATGTCATCCCACTGCATCACATGCATTTTTTATTTTACTGAATTAATTAAATATAAATGTGAATACAGTCTTCGCTGTTATTTAGTGTGTACAGACAGCTCATCAGAGTTTTACTTACACAAAAATGTTCTGAGGACAAAATGAAAAGTGACTGGTTCATAGAGATAACCAATCAGATTGCAGAGGAGGTGGGTCCAAGCTACTAGAGGAGGCAGGAACAAAACATCTGATTGGTTGGTCTGACATCTGACACAAGATCTGATTGGGTATCAGGTGTAAATTAATATGGGTATTTGTGTATTTAAGTTAATTGTATATGTGATAACTGTGTAATGTTTGCCATGGAATCCACGCGTTTTGTTTTAGTGCAACCGTGTCATGTAAACTGTTGGTTTCCTTGTCTTTGCCACTGGTAGTATTAAAATGATAGTAGCTGTTAATAAAGAAAGTATTTCATTTTAAAAGAGCTGTCATCTTTATTGAAATGACTTGGCCACTTGCCACAGTACATTTTTTTGCCCCCTTTATGTGGGGATGCGGCATCAAAAACATTCTGTGCTGCTTTGGGTTGGGGAGTTTGTAATAATGATTATCTATCTACACTCATTGTGCTCCAATTGCCTGTGCTTACTTTTTAACTTTTTTTTATACTGTTAATTTGTTCCTCCACCTAATATGCATCTGTTGGCTCCAAACAGCATCTCATTGTACTTCTGACAATGACAATAAAGACTCTATTCTATTCCATAACCTAGGCCCGGGTAGTCATGCTGGCATTTTTCTGAACAGAGAGCTGTTATATTGAAAAATAAAGAGCTCATTGTTTAATTAAAGGGTACTGTGTTTTTATCTTCTTCTTGCATATAACGATACTAAAACCGTTCCCTTTTTGTCTGAGAGTCGTGCCGCGGATCGGCATTCGCAGCATTTATTCTGACAGGAATTAACCGGGAGAGCCGGGGGGAAGAATGCGGCCACACCTGTTTCCTTTGAATAAATTATCTAGAGTGAAACCTCTCCAGTCCATAAAGAGATCCAGAGATCAGGAAGACACAGTCACCCATTCTGAGAAACGCTTCTCCCTGCTCAGACTCCGGAGGAGCATGTGGGTATAACTTGGCTATGACCCAGTTAAGTGTGCAGGTTAATATTTATGACAATGTGCCTGTTCTTCCGCAAACTCCGAGATTTTTGACCTTTAGACAAGAGAGCAGAATGTTAATGCTGGGCTTCTTAATGCAGCTGCCTCTGAATGTGCAGCATGCCTGCAGTGGGCAAGTCTCTGTGTTATGGGAAGTACTATTTATTTTGGCAGTGCATGAGCCAACAATTTCCTTGATACTAATTGTGATTGGCGACTGGAAAGGTACTTTTCTCACACTCATGCTGCCTCTAGGTCGAATAACACAAAATCATAAAAATCACTCTCATTGATTTGCTGATCACACACAAACACATGTCTTGTTTGCGCCAAATGGCCACATATCGGTAATTGCCCTAATAAACTGTATGAAGTGATAATTATCTGCCCCTAAACTCTGATAAAGTGGTAACAGCACCATTTGTAATCATCGGCGCAGGGATTTGCATTTTGGAGAGTAATTTTCAGTACAGATCTGTGGTTTTATACTCATATTGACTCCCTGACTAGGATTGGCTTCTGGAAGCTCCTGAAAAGCTCAGCTCTCAGGGACCACAAATCACGTTCAACACGACCGCAACTCAAAAGGAGAAATATGATAACGTTATACCTATTGTAAAGTCTCTCTACTAGCTCACAGTTAAGTACCAGAGTGACTTCAAAATTCAGCCCCACACTTACAAGGCACTAAAGGTTCAGGCCTCTTATAGACCTGACTGTGTACAATTCAGAAGACACAATTCCTCACATAAATAAACATATATCCTCCAGCTCCGGGGATCCTATGTCTGCCAGCAATGGGGTGCCCCCTCGATTTCAGGATTTAAATCCAAGCTACAGGTCTGTTATTTCAGCTTAAGCTACCATTAATAACACCGCTGGTGCCACTGCACATGCCACTGTCCCGTGTTTGTCATCGCTGGTGTTGGTCACCTATCAGTATCTGCACTGACCCACCGCGTCACTCTCCCCATGCCTGGATGCCCTGTAACAACAACTGAGTTCACGCCACAGATGTAGCAGACCAGAGGCTAAGCTACTAGCCGGCGGAGGACCGGCAAAAAAGCCGACCCACAGATGGTGTGATGACCCACAAACGGAGGGAGAGGAGATACCCAGAACACACCCTGCAGTCTGGCCTGTTTATTGTCAGCATACCCAGGGGATGTTGGACTTGCCTGTTGTCCTAGGACCCCCAGAGATTTTTTCTTTTCTCACATCGCGTTTTGTTTCCTCTCCTCCATTGTTTTCTTGCTCTCATTCACTGCCCTTTTACTCTATTGTTACCCTAAACTATGGTTTGCCAAGAAGCACTGCTGTTGCAGAAAATGCATGTAGCAGTGAAATTACGAGTGCTTTCTCTCTTCAGTACCGTGCGTCTTTCTCTGACTCGCGTGACGTCAGCCACCCGCCATAGTTCACATTTAGGACACTGGGCATTTTCTGCCACACTGTTCTAGGTCATCTGAGGGTTTTCTTTTGCCTTGCTAGCCTTTGCACAGCAGGCTGTCTAAGATGGCCCTAGTAACAGTTCTGTAATACAGCTCTGAAAAAAATTAAGAGACCACTCTATATTAAAAACATAATTTTTTTTTATATCCTGGTTTAATCCTGGTTCTGCTGGCAGAAGCCTATGTTGAGCAGCAGGCTGCTTCCAGGCTCAAAGTTTCTAAGACAGTAGCACACCAGAACAAGGTGAAGCAGGAGACACTGGCAATGACCAAAAACTAGCCAGGTAAAAGGAGGGAGTTACTTTCTAATGCCAGAGATGGCCATTTACTTATCCGACATTTTCTCATGAATCGGAGGATGACATCAAGTGACCTTCAAAAGGAATGGAAAACATTAAGTGGTGTGAAGTGCCCTGCTAGGACAGTTACTATCAGGCTCCTAGAAGCAGGACTGAAGTCCCATAAAGCAAGGAAGAAGCCCTTCATCAATGAGAAGCAGGGTAAATCCAGGCTGCAATTTGCAAAATATATATTTGCATATATTATTCACAGATGCACACCCATAAGTTGAGGAAATTTCTGCTGTGGTCTCTTAGTTTTTTCCAGAGCTATAATTCGGTTACCTTGGACCCCCTACCCCAGTGACTGTGTGCCTCTGCTTGAGTTCTGCTTGAGCAAAGTCCAAATCTCATGAGTCTTCTGCTGCACCAACCCCCTCTTGCTGCAGGCTTTGCTGAGAGGCATCACACTGCGGAAGAAAACAGCTGTGTGCCCTATTTCCCCTGCGCCCTGTAGACAGTGGACCCACGGGGGGGTGGGGTGAAGGATGGGGCTGATCCAGTTAACCCACCTGACCCAGCCAGTCTGGTGTTCCTAGGGAGCTCCCTGCCACAGACGCAGGATGAAGCCCAATCCTGCATATTCGCACTGTATATATAACTGGAGCTCTGCTTTGGCGGAAGCCTGTACAGCCCGGCCCATTTTTTATGTGGCACCGTGAGCTGGCGAGGCTGAGGCTGCAAATCACAGAAGATGACAGCTCACTGCAGCAGGTACACAGCCACCAGCCAGGGTGCAGCCCCAAGAATCAATGATACACCGGGTTACCAAGAAATGAAACCGCTTTTGATAACAAACAATACGGTGCAGAGTGATTCATTTAAATGAAAACTAATTTTGAAACGGTGTCATACATTGTGGATAAGAGATGCTTTGTTCCATGCAACCATCATTCTTACACAGTGAGCAAACAAGATACCAGGACACTAGTCCACACACACACACACACATACATACACACATACACCCACAAACATGCACAAACACACACTCACACATACAGATTTTTTGGCATTTTTACTTTTTTGATTGCATTTATAGATTTTTATAAAATTGAGGTTATCTAAATGGGGACTTGAAAAGATGTCCCCAAAAGTAGGGAAATTTCAGGTTTTACCACACTTTGGGGACATTTTGGTCCTCAAATATGATCCTTGCAAACCCACACACACAAACACACACACAGGCCAATTCAGGGGCAATTCAAGGACTATATGAAAACTACACAAAATTAGGTCAAGGGTGAACCAGGCCAAGCATTGTGCATAATGCTGCACCTGGAGCTGGGTAATGCACACAGATAAATGGCTGCAGTATCAAAAATAATCCGCATATTGCTGCCAAAGTTTTGAACAAGGAGTGGTGTGTAAAAGAAAGGTCTGGGGCCAGACTGGCAGCCTTGCCTAGGATGATATAAGTGGTACACCAGGACGCAAAGCACCAAGCACAACTGATCAGGAAATCACGTTCGACCATCACCGAAACGAAGAAAATCAAGTTCGTGCAGTATCACCGAAATGTGTGCAATGTGCCACTAGCAACTGAAACATATTTTAATAATCATGCATTTTCGGTTTAAAAACCCACAAAATAAATCTATACTCTTATTAAACTTAAAAGCATGGCAAAGTTGATAGTGTCTCGATGGTCGTTTCCATCCCACCGGAAAGGAGCAGGCCGGTGCCGGGGGGCCGCACCGAGCGAAGCGCACTTCCCCGGTCGGCCCGCATTATGCTAACCGGTCTAACTCAATCTCAGCATCTAATAGTAGTTACAAACTACAACATTTTGGGATCCTCACAATTATAATTTAACATTTGAGTATATTTTCTTTACTATCTGTGCCAAATACCTTAAACGTATACAAATAACATTTCACTTAATACAAATTGATACAGAACGCCTTTTAAATAAAGACGTGGAGCCGTCTAAAGTTTCTTTTTGCGATTTTCGACAAATCTGGTACGTGCATTCGGCGGAAACACATTTCGCCCTGTCTCGGAAATGCTTTGTCATGCAATTTATGCGAATACGGTTCCCGCCCATTGGGATAAAAAAATAATTCATTCCAGATTTGCCTGAGCGCCTAGTAACAGTGATGTTATTCGCCTGCGCACATAAGCATACCTCTTGGATTCTGCAGGTACATTGCGATGTCCGGCAGCACTTTGCGCTTGACAGATGTGCAAGAATTTTCTAAAAACTCCGGAACGGTGTAATATCATTTTAAGGAAAGCCGGACAAAGACAGGCTCATTGCCCCACTCGGAAGTGCACAGTGTCCATGACAGAGGCGGTCCCGCTCATTTAATGCTTCAGGTTACGGGAAGCCAGCAGGAATCATTCGCAAACCCAGTTTCAGTTTCCCGGTAAAGTAAAACCTCTGGAGACGCGGCTCTGATCACAAGCAGTCAGCTACGTCACATTGTATCATCCGCCAAAAAAAAAAAATAATCAGCAAACGGAATGCATACATTTAACAGGAACACTTCTGCGTTCGTTACTTGATGCTGAGAGGAGGGAAGGCAGCAAAGAGCGCATCTGAGATGTCTTACTTTTCAGTGCCGCTTGTCTAATTACTGTTAATATCATGCGTTTATCAGCCGCATATTTTGTGCAGTGAGGCAATGCTGCAATTCGCTTCTTCACCGGCAGGGGGAGTTTCATCGAGACACCCAGAATGCTTTGCTGAATAATACGATAGCCGTATTACACTGCAGATATAAATTACACTGCTAACACATGGTTGGCGAAATACGTAAAACCACACAACCAGAACCAAATTACACACGGACATATATATTTATGAGAGACCAGTCCACCAGGAATACGTCATTCTTTCACTCGTGTCTATTACCATCCTAAAATAGTATCTAGTATATAGGTTGTCCAATTAAGGTGGAAAATAGCGAGTGAAGCTTATTTGTGTTACCAAAATGATGTTTGGGATGAAGACTGTTGTATTATTCGCCGCTCTTTTTTAATTTGCCGGCAATGACCTTAAAATGCTCTTGTTTCCGTCCCCGCACCATACATGGAACCGGCATCATTATCGGGTTCGCACAGCTCATGCGGATTATGAATGAATCAAGCTTTCCAAGATATACAGGTGCAGCAAAAGAATATTTCAGCGTGTCATTTCAAAACCTCCTGGCCGTCTGAAGTACAAAGTACATTTATTCAAAAAAGCGGAGCAAAGATCTAATCCCATTTAGCTATGGCGCGGATTATCCTGCCCCTGTACCATGTAACGGTATATTACGCACAGCACACCATCTACCTAAGATGCCATAGTGATGAAAAATGATCAGTGGCCGAAGTGAACCGAAAAGCATTCGGGTTACCTGCATATCTGGATCGGAGAGGCTGCGGTCGGCGACCTGGCGACAGACATAATCGGCTTCCGTTGACTACTATGGGCGCAAGTGAGACTCCCGGTGCGGAGACGGAAGACAGAACGGGGCGTCCCTGACGAGGCTCGATGCTGCAATGAGTTCGCCTACTCCGACGAAATGTCTTACAGGGATAAATATTCTTGTCTATTACCTTTGATCCACCCCCTCCCTATTTTCACTCATTTTTATTATGTAGGTGTAGTGTTTTTTCATTTTGTATGGAATTTGTTCAAAGAAAAAAGAAAAAAAAAAACATTTCAAGCCATTTTACTTATTTAGATGTGCTATTAAATTATTGATGTTTTTGGTTTCTATTTACTCGTGGAATTGTGGAATAAATAAGGGATATAGTTTAAATTGGGAAAAAGCTTTTTTTTCCGTTAGCTGGGCAGGTCTTATTGTACAATATAAATTGAGAGTGACGGCACGTATACTCAGAAATGTGACATTCTCGATATAGGAGAAGTTCCCGGGCTCTACCTGTACTCCTCGGATCATTTTCACTTCCGCATGACCCGAAATCCAGAACATAGCGTGCCATCACAATTTTAAAATGCAATTCCCAAAATGACCACTACATGGCAGCAACGACCACGACATTTACTTCTCGGTATTTGCGAGCGGCGACGTTAGACCCATTAGCCCTTTGCTTGTCAAAACCCTCCTAAATTAAATTTAACTGGGAACTGAGAACACCGAAAATCGGTTACTGTGTCGAACAAATAATACAGGACTTATAAATATTTAGGCTAGCTAATTCAAGAGCATTTTCTTATATCTAGAAACACATAACGTAATCAATTTGTTAGGTACATGAAAGCTGTATGAACATATACTTTCTTCGTGTGTTATATTTTTCATCACAGAACAGAGCCGAGTGATTCGCTCCTAATCCAGAACACTAAAAAAACTCATTTCCATTAATTTGTGACATGGTCTGCTGATTTGTTTCAGTAAAACATCACATGTGCAAAATGATAGAAAATGTTCGTAGTGTGACCGAAGCCTACAAAACGCCTGTCTTCCCGGTATGTTAGAGGGTTTATTTTCCTAGACCACGACAACAGTACCCCGCCCAATGGCTTCAGAATTCAGAAGGCTGGCAGCTATTGTTCTTTTTAACTACATAGCGTTGGTGAGCCTTTGTTAATTAAAAATGACAGTCGCTGACGATTCCTTCGTTTCGCCAATTACTTTCGCCGCAAAACGCCAGTATATATATTTTTTAAATCATATGACAGTACTGTAATTTTGGATTTGTTTTGGCCCTATATGACCACTCCACCGGATAAGTTTGAAATCCCATAGGTTCATTAATAAAAAATAGCAAGAAACTGCAAGTCGATTTTTTTTATTAAACAAATGCCATGCAGTGTATTATTTGAACAAACAGACAACTTCCAAAGTCAATTAGCATAATAACAACGTATTTACATGTTGCATCTCTGCATATTAGTTGTGTAAACCACATACAGCAAATAACCCTTGGGGTTTTACAAGAGGTTTGTTTATAACTCATATTCATTTAACCCCCAAAGAGGACTAAATTCAAATAGTTCATGGAAATTACCAGTACAGAATATTCAAAGTGTAATACAGAGTAATCGTTTAAAACCTTGACCATTAACAGTAGCCAAGTGTATTTTTATAGCATATAGACCTCGAACCAAATGTAATATATACTGGGGGATTACCGTTTCTTTTGGCACTTAATGTGTACATATAGGTAAGAGCTCGCCCCAAGGAAAGATATTTTACAAAACATATTGACAGTAATACGGAAATCTACCACGGCCTCCACACGTTCGCACTGAGGTTCTGCGGAGCGAGCTGGGGTACGTGTGAGTTAGTGCCGCTCGGTCTGGGCGCGGTGATGGGCGCAGAGGTCGGACCTCCGCGGCTCCTTTGAGGCGACACACTGGGGCTGTGGCCGCTGCACTTCTGGCAAGGGGGGGCATCCGACGCCGAGAGGCGCTGCTGGATGTAGCCGTGCACGCGCCTGTAGGCGTCTCTGTCCGGGAGGCTGGTTTTGGGGAGCAGGGTCGACGCGCGCTGAAGACATGCCTTGTAACCTTCTTTGTAACTGTCCGATCGATCTGGAAATTAGATTAAACATTTCAGTTCATGTTTCACCCACTGGGAAAAAATAAAATGCATACGATAATATTAATAATAAAATATTATTAATAATAATAATACCATTCAGAAATAACAGGATACTCACTTTTAACGGGTGCAGATGGGAGCTCTCTAAGAAACCTCACAGTCATGTCCAGAATATCAGCTTTCTCAAGCTTTGAGTACCGAGAATTCTGGAAAAAAAATACACATTTTGGAGAAAAGTCAGACACTGAGCTGAAACAGCTTTACACAGTCACATATGAAATAAATTGTATTCCGGCTAAATATATAAATGAACTTACGTCTTTGCCGACCAGAGGTACGATGAGGTCCTTCAGCTGGTTGAGACTTTCGTTCATTCGTGCTCGCCTCCTCTTTTCCATTAAAGGCTTCAAAGTCTACAATATTAAAGGAAAAGGATAAGCATTTCACAATACTTGAATGATATAATGCGGTTTATTTGAAGGCGACTCATCGTTAACGCGGACCGGGCCTTACCTTTCTCAGTTCGTTAGCGCCTTTCCTTTCGGCCACCGTCAGACGCGGATAGCACGGGTGGGACACTTCCAAGGCGATGCTGGGAGTCATGCTGGCGGCGGAGCTGCGCACTTCGCTCAGGCTTCGGGGCTGTAGTGATGGAGCAGCACCCCGGTCTGCGGTATATATGGAGGCTCAGCGCGTCATGGGAACCGCCCCCCAGCCGCCAGACAATCACTATGCAGAAAAAAACGTATCCTTTGGGGAGTGACCCTCCATTAGATGGTGTTAAAAAAATTAATAACCATCTGTCTCCCTGCGCAATCCCGCCATAAACACTGCTGGCATGTCTGTAACACTCAGCATATATATTCATTATTCATGGTACATATTATACTCATATAGGGTATATTTTAATAGTATGGTGTAATAAGGAGAATGTTGACCATCTTTTACACCTGCTGCCGTTAAATATGTGGAATGCGACTACATTCTGTATTATTTAGCATGTAAATGTTATTAAATATTTTGTTTAAATCCACAAATTCATTTGGCTGATACATGAAACTGCTACAATAATAATGCATATAAGGTAACGGGAGTATTTATTGCTTTCATTAGAAATATACATGTAGGCATAAGTGAAACATCTAAGTTGAAGGCTAAAGACCAGCATTTGATATACCAAGTGAGGCACTATTCATACGTATTACCTAAATAATTGTCTGTAAAATGTATCAAACAAAAACTACACGAAGTGGGGCTTGGGGGTGGGGCTTGGTCTTGGGGGCACTATTTTAAATATAAAAACTCACCCAAGCCACGCTATACTTAAATTACATCTGCCTATCAATTTTCTTCAACAACAGCGTTTGTGTTTTTTTTTTTCTTCCTGTCTGTGAATGTAAGTATCTACACCTGCAAGGCGCTTGTTGTGGCGGTTGTGGGAGTGGCCTGTAGACCTAGGCCGATATTTAAAACGCTGGAGACGTAGGCTTATGTCTCCTATTTGGCTATATACACCCATTTTCCGTATATAGCCTAATTTTAGATGCATTCTGCATCGTGCATCCTCACCGTTTAACACATTCGTATTCACATTCAAACATAAATGTTGCACGCAAATAACGCACTTTTTGCTAAAGTCAGAAACTTACTTTAAGTATAATATATTCCGATGCTAAATATGTATGAGTGGCAATGCATGTGTTTTAATGCTCCCCCTGGAGAGCAGTGTCACGCCTGAACGGTCTCACGCGCCCGGCACGAGCCACCAACAGCAGATGGGCACCATCCCCCACGTCTTTCGGGGTCATTCACTTTGCGTGTCCCGTCCCGGCCCGTCCCTTCCCAGTCCGTCCCGCGCTCGGTTTACACTTTTTTTCTACCGAGTTTCAGTTTGTATGACGTGTTTTTCAAATACTTTAGCGTCAGTAGCCCATCTGCTTATTCACCACTGATGGGAGTTGCTAGTGTAGGAACAAAAGGAACCCGACTTTTCTAGAAGCCCATCAGAAATTGATTTAAATATCTACGTCTCAATGGACTTGACGCGTCTTTTGGTCTTTGTCTGTTGCTTGATTTTCACGTTTGTTATCAACAATGTCGTAGTACTCTGAACTCAATGTTCATCCCCAATAGCGTAACCGTACGCTTTTGCTCATCCAGCACAACATAAAACTGCAATTTTCCTACTTACGCTATTCTTTAAGCCACATTCAGGTTAAGACTTTAAAGAAAATATATAGATGAATATAAACATATTAAGGATACGTTGTAAGATTGCGTGAGCGTCACCCTAGAGGCATGAAACAGCTTGTGATCGGGCGGTCCCCCTGGTAGCGATGCTCTGCGGGGCGGAGTGAATGATAGGAGCGTCGCACGCGCTGTCTCTCCCCATGGGACAGTCAATTAAGTGCCCCTGTGCCGGGCCGTCCCGCGGAGGCGGAGGTTCCAGGTCCGAAACTTCCTAAATTCACCTATTCGGTTAGAGCTGGCTTTGTCCTTTAAGCAAATTTGGCGTCGGGGCCCCATCTGTGCAAGCTGTCAGAACAGGGGTCCTATGTTTAAAAATTAAAACAAGTGCGAATTAAAAACTGAGAGGGGGGGGGGGCACCGCCATTTTTCCCGCATATGTGTTCTGGTCTGTGTTCTTAATTTGTGACGGGATGCCCCTTTTACCTATATATACATATAACAATATAAATATGAAAAGGGAATATAAAGCTTAATTCATTTTTGTATTTTCGCCACAAATCTGAAGATTCATAGCAGGTATCTGGTCACCTAAACATTCATATAATTGTAGTAAATTTCCAGACTATTGTTTATTGTTTCCTTCATTAATAATAATTTTTCCTTATGTTGTGCAAACAAAGTGATTTAGATGAGTTCTCCGGTAATTTGTTGTTTAAGATGTTGCTCATAGTTCATGCAGTTACGGATACTTTTACAGCAATGGTTATTTGGTATTTTGCGATATCAAGGTCCCTCCTCTAATCATTTAATAGGATATGCCAGTTGTTTTAAACTGACATCGTTATTATATGCCCTGAACTTTCCACCTTGTCTTTTAGCTGTGGGAAAATAATTTGGCTTTTAAATGCATATTTCTCTAGGAAAAAAAATAGTTTGTTTAATTGAAATGCTTTTTAAGGACACGTACGTGCGTTCACTTGAAGCCATAGCTTCTTCAGCATTTTACAGATTCACAGAGAGCTGTAGGTGACTGGCGCAGCATTCTCAAAATACATGTGGTGAAATATCTGCATGTTCTTCCATCCAGCTATGCATCCGTCTTCCAACCACTTTCTGTATACTGGTCAGACGTTATGTACATACATACAGTGAAATTGCGTTATCATTGAGATAGACGGTGCATATTTGGTCTTTCCCTTAGATTGCTTGTTTGTTCATAGTTGATATTTTTTCAGTTTAGCTGATGTTACTGGTTGATCTGGCATGTCCTGAAGTATACTTCCATTTATCTGTACTATAATGAAGGCAGTTTCCATTGGTTTGAACCTCTCTTCTCCAAATAGTCTACCGGGAGACTCACCATTCAAGCACATTAGGTCGCTCACCTAGGAAAATGCTGCTGCTTTGCAGTGACGCATCTATTCCTGCACTTTACAGAGATCTCCTAAGTTCTCGTCTATCCCGATTTCTCTAGGTGCTTGTGGTTTCATATAGATGGTCACAGTGGCTGGCGGATTAAAATGCAGAACCTATCATACAAAAAATAAGAAAAAGAGGAGATTTCAACGAGTACAAATAAGGGTTTGACAATGTCTAAGTAAAGGCAGAAGTCACAAGTTTGAGCACCTGCATGGGATGTCTCTCGAAATACTCCAACTGGGCTACGTTTGACTGCACAGGGGTGGCTTTCCCAAAACAACGAACGAACTCTGAATAACGAACAAGATAACGTAGTTCGTAGGAAAATAACGAAGGAGGTCCAC
>JAODKL010000107.1:3845043-3877128 GCA_026780765.1 Petrocephalus schoutedeni | reverse complement strand
GGGGGGGGGGGGGGGGGGGGGGGGGGGGGGGGGGGGGGGGGGGGGGGGGGGGCAGGCCAGCTGGTGTCAGAAAAAAGTGTACTGCAGCATGTAGTCCCACAAACCAGCACCACCCGTCCCGCAGAATTCTATGTACTTTTTCAGCAGACGCTGTTACCTAATAAAAAGTTTTCATTTTATATTTGCATTCAAATACTCAACAAACCAGGTGTAGCTCTGCGGTTCATTACAAGTGTACTGCTGATGAGTCATTAACAGACTTTGTATCCTGGCTACATAAGAACATAAGAAGTTAAACGAGAGGAGGCCATTCAGCCCAGCAAGCTCGTTTGGAGAAGAATTCAACTCACAGCTTAAAGTTGCTAAAATCGTATCTAGTTATGCTTTAAAGGAACCCAAGGTTTTAGCTTGCACTACATTGACAGGAAGACTATTCCAAACTCTAACTACACGCTGTGTAAAGAAGTGCTTCCTCAAATCCAGTCAAAAATGCTCTCCTACTAATTTCCACCTGTGGCCATGAGTTATTTTATTTGAAGTAATGTTGAAGTTAAAACAGCATCCGGACTTGTTAGAATCTTATAGACCTGGATCATGTCCCCCCTTAGTCTCCTTTGCTCAAGGCTGAACAGATTGAGCTCAGCTAACCTCTCTTCATAAAACATTCCTCTAAGACCAGGAATCATTTTTGCAACCCTGCGTTGAACCCTTTCTAAGGCAGCAATGTCCTTTTTAATGTAAGGTGACCAGAACTGCACACAATATTCTAGGTTGGGTCTTTCTAAGAAATTGTATACTTACAATAGTAAGTCACCTCCCTTAACGTAAACTTCACACACCTGGAGATGTAACCCAACATCTGATTGGCCTTTTTTATAAGAACATAAGATTGCATGTGGACATGTCATTGGCATGACCCAGATTTTTTTCTAACAACGGCTGTTACTATGAAGTGATAACAGATAACAGTGTTTGCATGGATTTTCTGTGGATACTCCAGTTCACACAGCCCACAGTCCAGTGAATTGGTTGTTCTAAATTGCTCACTGTATGCATGGTTGTGTGTGCGCCCAAGGTGTCCCCTGCTTTGTGCTCTACCTTCTGAGGCCAATAACATGTAACGTAATATATATATATAAAAAAATTTTTATGGGGGGCGGGGGGTCATGTATATTTTACATTATGGGGACCACATGTCCCCACAATGGGATAAAGTCCTGTTATTTTGACATTGTGGAGACCAAATTTATCAGACCCACAAAAGGGAAATTCAACCATCTGTGAATGCAACCAAAAAGCTAAAAATGTCAATAGGTTTGTACTTTATTTGGTTACTTATAGATTTTCTGTGGAAGCACAAAACTGACACCGAAATACAGATTAGACGAATAGGAAAAATGGAGAAATAGATGGTTTGCAAATCAAGTGTAGCTCTTTATTTGAATTTCAAATATTCATTCTAAGTTACATTCAAAATTATATTACTCAGGAGTTTCCTCCATCAGTGATCAATGTTTCAACACTTAGTGCTTACAGGTTACCTCTTTGCACAGACCCACCTTATAAAAGTTAACTGTGCAAATACAACACATATAAAACAACCCTTGGGGTTTACAAAGGTGTTGTTTACAACCCATGTCATGTTCATCTAACCCCCAAAGGAGAATTAAATATAACACAGAATTCATATATTTTCTCCACAACACATGAACTCGAATCAAAAGTCAGTAAATCACAGCTTGTCACTGAAATACTTCAGCATGTATACATTACAATGCACTGCTATGGTGTGGAGTTAGACTTTGTTTTTCCATTTTCCCTTAAGTGCACACATATGCAATTCTTTACATTTAGGTGGGTCTCATTGCAAGCATTTAATCTACCAAGGTCTCCACATGTTTGTGCTCACTGCTTGCCGCACAGCCTGGGCTCCGGTCACATGCAGCATGCTGCAGTTTGGATCCATGCTGGTATTAGATCTGGAGCCTCCAGCACCTGTAAATGAGATGCTCGGAGCTCCAGTGCTCGTTCTGTGGACCCCTTGATAGTTCTGCCCCCTACACTTGCAGTTCTGGCAAGAAGGAGTGTCCCACTTCAGCATGGAGTGCTGGATGTATTCGTTTACCCGCTGGCTGGTGTATTGATCTAGGAGGTTGGATTTGGAGAGTAAAGTTGAGGTGCGTTGAAGGCATCCTTTGTACCCATCTTTGTAACTTTCAGTTGGACCTAGAATAGAGTTACTTTGTTTTAATATTATATTTCAACAAGACACTGGAAACTAGTTAATCACAGGCAACAATAAACAACAACAAAAGACACTCACTTTTGGCTGAGGTAGATGGGAGCCGTCTGAGAAATCGCACGGTCATCTCAAGAATGTCTGCTTTCTCAAACTTCGAGTACCGAGACTTCTGTAAAGTAACGGAAAAAGATTAGTGTTGGAGGCTTAAAATGGTTCTCATATATTCTAACAGTGATCTATAAAAATCAACGTAACATTTATTTGATAAAAAATAATAATAATACGCCCCGCGACCCTGAACGGATAAGCGGGTTGGAAAATGGATTTATGGATGGATAATAATAATACGTATACGTACATCTTTGCCAACCAAGGGTAGAATAAGCGTCTTCAGTTGCTCGAGACTTTCGTTGATACGTGCGCGCCTTCTCTTTTCCATTAACGGCTTCAAAGTCTAAAAGGGATGCAAGTGAAAGCAAGTTAAAGTCTGAATCTGGTACATCGATGATACAGTACAGTAGGTACCCTCGTAGACCTGGTTCTCACCTTTCTCAATTCGCTTGCTTCCTTCCTTTTGGTCGCTTCGCGCTCCGGGGCGTTGGACTGGGCTCTGTCGGTAGTGTTTCGGGTCATGCTCTCAGCAGTACAGACGTGCTTTGCGAGACGGACGAGCGCTGTTGTGACTTTGGGGGAGTCAGCTGTAGGTATTTATAGAGGAGCTGAGCGTCAAGGGCGAGGCCCCAAAGCGTCAGCACTCGTGGTTTCGACGCGCAAATCTTTGCTTTTAAACCAATCACCGTCTGTTACTTATACGAATAATTATAACCTATATTCTGTGATATTCTACATTTACTTACGTTATTGCTTTGTTACAGACCAAGCAATCCTCTTAAACGTCAAAATCAAACATTATACGTAATATGTTTGTGTAATTTTATATCTTCGCAATGTCATTTAGATGTGTGAAATAACATTTTTCAGTGCCATGCAATTGAAAAGCACGTGGATCTTACATAAGAACAGCTCAGAATACTTGTTTTAAATGCGTTTGTATGTTATTGCGCTCAAAGTGTAGAAGAAACTAATATCGGTTGCCCAAAAACAAAATTTTAAGTCCGAATATTACTTTGCCGCATTGTATTAATTTACACTGTTCTTAATTAAAAATTTGAGGTTGGGATGGAAGGTTCTGCTTGGATTTAAAAAACATTTGAATTACAGAAACAGATCCCCAAGCCAAGCTATATTTAAATGAGGCTTTGCATCTGTTTAAACAATGTTGTTGTTGCTTCATCTTCGAAGTCTACGTCAAGGCAGGCACCTTCACCTGCGCTGGGGTGCAGGGACGCCACGCAGGCCGTCTGGCAAGACTGTTTCCAGATAAATTAACAACAACACATGTATTTCAGGTTACAATAACGAATGATTATATTTTAAGCAACCACCTATTTAAATATCGTACTCGTGCTCCTACTCTTTCTTACATTTTGTTAATATCATGGTTATATGCATGTAATTAAAGTTATAATATTATGACTTAGCCCCCCAGGAGTACCCTCACGTGTGCGGCACGAGCCATCAATACCCGGTGGGCGTGGCTTCCACCATCCCCCACACCTCGCAGCGCTGCGCTAGCGGGACAGTGTCTGTGCTTGGTCTAAGCGTTATTCCTTTGAATATCCGTTTGCATAACCTATTTTCAAATCATTTGGCGTCCGTATTCCATCTGCAGCCCTGTCAAGGATGGAAGGGTGGGGGTGCGTAACGAGCAGATAGGGTGAAAGGGTAACGCCTTTATTCTGTTAATTACATGTAATCGTAGTCAGAGGATAATGTGGAAACTTCTTATAGCCCAGAGTGTTAATTTCTACTTTTCTAAGTCTAAATCACAAAGAAACCTGCCTGAATTGATCGTTTCGTTATAGGAGTGGCTATACTGCACATAACGTGCACATCGACAGTGCAAGCTTACAATTGACAGTTGATTTTAAATAGAAAAAAAAATATTGTATGCATTATACTCTGATTTACCGGAGCATGCTTATGATTGAGTAAACGATGTACGGCGGTTCTATTTAAAAGAAAATGCAAGCGATCCCTTTCTACGTGGATTGCGCACTGAACAAAGGCGCTAGTGAAACTGATACATTTGCACGCGCCCCTCTTCCCCCGACTCGCTTGGCCGCGGTGGACCTGGGATAGTTTCACATCTGAATGTTTCGGTTAGGATTTCCTTTGTCTTTGAATGAATTCGTAGTGGCTACCCCGTCTGAGCACCCAGAACAAAATAGCCCTTTTGTCTAATACTTTTTTTTCCTCCCAAAATGCGCGAAACAGATACGGTGTGTAGGTCTGCAGTTAACCGAGAATATTAAAATCGTTTGAAGTTGGCAAAGTTTTGTTCAACGTAATAATGCAGTATTTATGTCATGACGAATGACCAACAGTACAAAAGAGTGAAATATACACATTTAAAGCCACTGAACAAAAGAACGTTAGTCGGTATGCTACAACAGCCACGGACAACAGCAACCTCCGGCGCAATTGTCCTTCGTTGAATTAAAAGTAAAAAATAAGCATACAGATGTAGTTTGTCTTAACAGAATTTAAATATTGGCACTATAAATCAAAGAAAGACTGTCTAAAGCTGTCCAAACAGCCCCAGTACTTACAAAACTATATATGGGCAAGAATAAGCGCTCAGTAGGCGCAAATTTAAGTTGCCAAGGATTTTTGACAACTCGATAATCACAAATTGCGTAGACATAATTTCAAAATTCGTTCATTGCTTTCAATACTATTCTCACATTTGACTTTCGAGGAAAACTTTGCCTGAAGGTCTTGAATTCATTACGATAGCGACATGAGGCGAGCCCGTCGAACATATCAACAGATGGGGGTCAAGTCCTCCTGTGCAATTAGATGTAAATTGGACCAGGCTCACATTCAGCATAACGCCTGTACATTCGTACTATTCGTACTGTTGCTTTTACCCCCCATAGCTGATGGGGGTATGCATAACATCAATCAACTCCGCTATTCTCTTTTCACTATGTAGCCTATTTCATGTAGTAGAACTCGTGTCGATTTACTTAAATGTGCAGTTTGCGTAAAACCCAAGAAGAAGGTGAGCCATACCCTACTGTAAGCAACTTTCGCGTTCACATAACTATATTGTCAGCAATGTAGGAAGAGAAAATGAAAATGTAAGTAAATGTCGAAAATGTCGACCTTCTTTGTCAGGTTGCAATAAAGATTCTGATTCTGATATGTTGACTACATGTTTCTGTACAGTGAAGTCTTCTAGGGGCACGCAAGGAGGTACGAGCCACAATCATAGAACAAGTTAATTTATTGGAAGGTTCCACTTCTTATTTTTTTTAATTTAATATTACATTTTAGTGAAAATTAAGATGAAGCAATGTAAGCGTACCATGTTTACCATTTAACAGCCATCACACAATAATCACACAATTCAATTGCTACCATTACTTCACTCAGTGCCTAAGACAATATAACCGTCTTAGGTGGAAGCATAAGTCATTTTGAGGCTTGCACGCTTTCTTTCGTAAAGAAAATAATTTGTTTCCTATTCTTGTTGTTAAATTTGCATTTACACATCTCCACCATCCATCTGATTTACACAGCACACCTGCAATTTACATTGCACAAAGAAATTTACAACTTACACCTATTAGTAACAGTAAACCATGCAAAAATGCACAGTTAAGGGATAGACCTTTGCCAAAACGCGAGAAACGGCTTTTTTTTACAACCCTGTAATATCGTATGACTGCGGTCGATTTCATCTTAATAAAGCATTTGCAAGGCTTGTTTTAGGTTGTATAAGATACAGTGTTAGTTTGAGGGTTGTTTCGGAATGCTATGGATTTTAGAATTGTTTTCTTTTGTTCTGATGATAAATTTAAGCCATAATCATAATTGGGTTGCCAGTTAACATGCTTGCGCATATAGTAAATGCTAATTGGAAATATGCTCAGAAATGCAAATGACAGCTTCCCAAGCCAAAACCAACGCTTAAAGACAAAAAAATCAGTCACACTGCGGAAGTATCTAGCAAGACAAATACATCTTTTTTTTCAACTTAAGAGACTGCATGACGTCACTTTATCGGGGCCACGTAGCTACAGCCCAGTCTTTATGTACCGAGCATCATTTGTAGCAGAATACTAGGCTATAACTTACAATAAACAATACAATAAATTAATATTATTTACTTTTTACATCCTCTCTTTTAATTCTGTCCCCAGTGTGTTCAACAGTAGATGTGAGGCAAGGGCTAAACCGTGTACACAAGAGCCATGAGGTCAAATTAAATAGGTTTAAAACCTTCAAAGCCCGTCAACTTCTCGTCGAATTAGATACGAAATGACAGATTTAAACCTAGCCCCTCCCAAAATCTGTCCCAATTTAAAATACCCAAGCCGAAACCCAAGCCAAATCATGTACACATCTGGTTATTCACCTTTATTTTTTTAGACAAAAGCATTTTGTCTCTGAAAAAGAGACAAATCATAAAAGGGTCGTGACGTCAGACGCGTGAAGTCTCTGTCCAACCCCCAATCCCGACGGCCTCAGCGACTCCTCTCCTACTAACCTACTTTATGAGTATTAGAGGTGCCTCTTATTATAAATGTTAATATTTTAAATCTTGTCCTTAGCAGTTGTGTTAAATAAACTTAGTGTCGAAAACAGAAACGGTAATTTATAAAATATACCTACAACGGGCAAGTAATAGTATTTTTCGTCCTACATATAGCCTATTGCATAGGCTGCTCACTGGCGCGACTTTCAAATGCTACATTTCCTCGTGGGGAGGGACACCCAAGCCGCCTCCCTTTGTGGCGACCAGGCAGGGGATATAGACGGCACGAGAATGGCACGAGCCAGCAGAACAATGGGCCAGATGGTGCACTTCCAGCAGGAATTGCACAGCACTTGAAGGGGATCCAAAGATCACATATTTCATATGAAACATCTTAGCAAACTTACTCTTTTCGTTTGCCATATTACATTACGGACAGTATATATATTTTTTTACTTCTTTCTAACGTGTATGCACTTTTTGTTGAACCGTTTCATTAATTTCCCCTAAGTCAATATAGAAACAGATCGGGAACACTGTAAATGCATTTGCCGTTTTAGTTTCCCAGAGTAGAAATTGCAGCTCCGGGGCGATTTTACCCAGTTTAACAATGTTTACATTCTCCCCTGTTATTTGCTTTTATGCGATTTTGATTTTGGTAAGTTGACCTCTAAGCAAATAAATGATGTCAATCTCTCAGTGTAGGGTGTTGCGCATAAAATAAAAAAAAAAATATATATATATATATACATGTATATATATATATATATATATATATATATATATATATATATATGCTGGAGCTCTCCTCCTTGATGTAGAACTCTAAATATTACATAGGCAGGGCAGTGCTATACGGGGCAAAAATGTACACACA
The DNA here is from genome assembly GCA_026780765.1 of Petrocephalus schoutedeni. Taxonomy (NCBI): domain Eukaryota; kingdom Metazoa; phylum Chordata; class Actinopteri; order Osteoglossiformes; family Mormyridae; genus Petrocephalus; species Petrocephalus schoutedeni. Next base: position 3,869,403 of record JAODKL010000107.1, on the reverse strand, counting down.
CCTCGGCAGTTGTTATCTATACCCTTTGTTAAAACCCGAATTAAATTGTGGCAGCATTGTGTAGTGTATGTTTTATGTAATTGCACCCTTTGATATTTATATAAATCTAGTAATGACACTTTATGCATATATTTTTTATGTTGGAACGTGTATACATAAGCCGTAATATTGGCACAGTTTTCAGTTGACATGTGGCGTTGTTCACGGAAAAGACTTACAAGTGTATGTTCTCGTCTGTTAATATATAAAGTTCACCGTTAGACAAGTATGGCATTGCATGTTGCTGATTAATAATATATTCGGAAACGATGGCTTCCCAAACAGAAACCAACGCTTCTTAAAAACAACATCTGTTAGTCTGTAGATGTAAACAGCAAGACAACTAAAGGTTTGCTGGCCAGGAGGCTGCACGACGTCACTCAGTAGGTGAGGCGTCCCTACCGCACCCCTCAGGTACTCAGCGTCGTTTTGTGTGCCATTCTTTTATGATTACCAACTAAAATGAATTGTTATATCCTATGTTTGGGACATTATTTATAAAAGTTCTTAAACGATCTGGAGGGGACGTGCTACAAGAAGTTCCGACGTGATACTCGGGAAGAATATACTCTCTCATCCATCCTCTATAACCCAGTTTACCCAGTATAGGGAAGCCTGGATCCTATCCCAGAAAGCAGAGGGTACGACGCAGGTAACAGTAGACGGGAAGCCAGTCCATCACAGGACGCGCTTTCAAGGGCGAAGGAGACGGCGGGGTTAATGAAGCCAAATTAAATTATTGAGGGTTCCTACGCCCCTGCACACACTCGGCACGCTTGATAAAATATGCCCGTGGAGGCAAATTGTTGAAATTTTTTGCTTCATCGTCCGTTAAATACTCGGTAAATTTGTCGGTACAAGGAGAGGGGCTACATTTTGCTGTGAATCCCCGGCCGGGGCGAATGTTACACACGCTGGACAATTATTTCGTAGATTTTCAACATGATCATTACAGGGTATAAATAAAACCGAGGCTAGAATTTAGCACCTGTAAAGATGTTTATGGTGACTATTGTTAATCGTGCTCAAACCTGAGGATATATTCGGGTATGCTATGATCCTCTTAATGTTACCGACAATTATTTTGTCATATACTGTATATTAACTCTGGCATAGTGACACTTGGACCGTCAGGGGCGACTCTATAGTTTGACCCCTATGTGCGGCTCAGCTGCCAGTATTGCCGCTTTCAATCTGGACGCCACTTTTTCAGAGAAGACAGAAAACAGGGAGGCTGAAGCCCCCGAACCAGGGTCCAGAATCGCCCATGCTTTGGACCCGCAGAGTCGTGTCCGGTCGATAAACTGTTTTCAAACCGGTAATTTGTTTTGTAAGTTTATTCGTTATTTTGGTTCATAAAATAATTACAGTTGGCGAGCGATCTATGTGAATGTTTTCACATTTTAACGCAGCATGAAAGAGAAATGAACTGCGGATAAACTCCGTCGGTTAATTTAGAGAGTGACTCCCCGGAGGGGCGGCGCGCGTGCGGCGGAGAGACACGAGAGCGGCACGAGCCAGATACGCACGCGGACCAGATGGCTACGTCTAGTTCATTGCAAAATGTCTTTTCGTTTGATTAATGATGGCATATCTATCTCTTTAACTTTAGTTGGAAATTATGCTTAACATATCCGAGTCGACAGTATTTTCGTGATTAAATACAAGGTAGCCTCCACGTGTGTTTCAGAATAGGTCTATGGCACGCCAAACATTTTTAAAGTCCAACGAAACCGTCATCAACGGTTACCTGCCGTCATCAACACTGTTTTGTATTAAGCTTGATGCAATATACGGTGGTCTTGTGCACAGCGTGATTCACAGCCTAACTGTGAGCTGTAATCAATTAACTAAGCTTGGCTTCTATATATCGTTAGCTTTTTGCAGCATTAGACACCCCTCCAGAACAAATACCCATCCCGATTTTTTTGTGTGTGAACCCGTCTCCTGGTATAGATTTAGACATGCCCACCCCCCTCCAAGAAAAAAAAGATACCCAAGCCAAAACCCAAGCTAAATAATGTACACATATGGTGATGCAACATTTTTTTAAACAAAGGCGTATTTGTGCCCACATCATATGAAGAAGTACACGGCGTTAGACATGACGCACACGTAAGGTCCCGCCCATCCCCCAATCCCAACGCATGACGCTTTTAGCGACTTGGCCCCTTCTAACCCACTTTCTAGCTCAGAAGGAGAAGCTCCATATACTATACGTGATATTATTTTATTTACTCATATACTTAGAACAAGTGTTACTTGAGCAAACATACAGGAATAAATGTGAATATTGGGGGCCTTGGAGCCGGCCAGTTTAACAGGGAAGTAACAGGCCTAGTATTGTACCAGAGGCTGCTCACTGGCGCGACTTTCAAATGCTACATTTCCTCGTGGGGAGGGACACCCAAGCCGCCTCCCTTTGTGGCGACCAGGCAGGGGATATAGACGGCACGAGAATGGCACGAGCCAGCAGAACAATGGGCCAGATGGCGCACTTCCAGCATGAACTGCATTTATAGTGAATCAGGATTGCGAAAAAATAATCTTATATTAGGATAAAATTCGTTTCGTGAATATGCGATTACAGTTATTTGAATTTTATTTTTGTTTAATTTGTAGTATGCTTTACATTTTTACCAAAGCACAGAAATAATCGTAAGTAACGTGTATCGTAACGTGACGTACTGTACATTTTATTGAAATGATAACTGAAACGATCATCAGATATGTGCTTTTGTAATGGACCAGTTTCATAGTAAATGACCTGCTTTATGTGTATATTGCTTACAGAACTTGTAACTTGTCAGCAGGGCTCGGTCCTCGTGCTTGCCGATTGAAGGGCGTGCTTCCGGACCCCCCGCCCACATGGCGGACGGCGTCCTCCTGCAGTTTCAAAAAGGGGGTCCTCCGTAGAGAAGGCGATTGACGCGACGCTTCGTTTGACACTTGAAGAGGGAGCGGCTCGTGAGTACACCGTGGAGAGATATATGGATTTTCTTCCATTTAAATAGTTCACTTTCCAATCTGAATTTAATCAACAATGGTTGTGAATGGCATAGCCCTAATACTATAAATATTACTAAGCCTAAATTGTAACACCTTAGTGTAGGCTATGTGTAATCTACAAATAAAATGTGTGCATTTTCCTTATGGTAAGGCGGCTGCCGTTTATGCACCCTTCTCTGACCGATGCAGAGCGAAAACCATGCTAATAGCATTTAACTCAGTGTCACTGAAATGGCAATGTTTAAAAGACGTTTATTCTGGGGAAACCTGATTGCTTAACAGTTCTGTCAAGCAAACGCAAAATTTAACGCAGTCTTTATGTGCTCAGTTTACATTCAATATTTAATGAGATGCCCACCATTGGCCTGGAGAAATTTTATTCCGAAATACATGAAAGTTTACAAATGCATTAGGACAATATTACAAAATGTAGAAACAAATTATATAATGTTTGGATATTTCACAATTTATTATGTCATAATGCCCAGAATTAAGGACACAGGATCAATACGCATCTTGACTGAAATTGATAACGCAGCAAATGACATAACGCAAAGTACACTATTAACTGCTTTTTATAAAGCGTTAACATTGCCCGATGAATGTTACTATTGTTATGCTTTTTATGTAATATTAAGAAACAGAAATGTCTATCAGCGCAAAAGTGGAGCCCGGAAAAACTGGACAGCTCCACGTGCCTCGCGCAGCCGTATAGAGGCGTAAGGTAAGTGCAATTTTCGCACACGTCCGTTTTTGATCCTACATTTAATTTCTGCCGTGAAATAATTCCGCAGGCGACAGTGGGCCTACATCTTAAAACATGAGTAGGGGTTTCAAACTTGCCAATTCTCACCTTAACAGATTGCAACAAAATATATTGCAAAATGTGATAGATTCCTTGCTGTATACTGTTAAGCATGCTTATTACCTGCAAATCATTCTACAGCAGCTCTGCTCTGTGAAGTTTTTTTGTACAAAAAATCCCAGTATTTCTCCAAGTGATTATGACAATCAGACACGGATATTACACAGTTAAAAAGTTTTTATATTATAGAAAAGGTGCAAGTATGTGGTTGAATAAAGCTAGTTTTGTTAATAGCTATATTAAAGTAAACAGTTTGTATTTGTTATGTATTAACTGACATTTTAGATTTAGCTGTGAATTTCAGACAACACCACATATGCATAACAAATATCTGACAAAGTAACTTCTACAGAACTACAGGAAGCTGACAAATCTTACTGATAATCCTGTGTCAGCTGTTGATGAAAATTTATTTTCCTTAATTTGAACTGTGCTTTGAGCAGTTTATCTGCAATTTACTATTAATGTCTCTATCTTTACAGGCCTATCCTTTGGGAAACTACCCAATCTACACTATTTGACTAAGTATAAAATCGTCTTATTCATACTGAAAGCTGACGTACAATGCATGCATGCCTGCTGTTTTTTAAACGTGAGGTCCTCACATCCCATATTCTGTTAGTTGGGTTGGTATCCTGTAGGTTTTCTATCCTACATGATGAGTTACTCTCCGCCCGAGATCAGGTGTGGTTCATCAGACACCAGGTAGGATGGAAAACCTGCTGGATACTATGGCGTATAGTTGCCTAATCCTGTTGTGAGTAGTAATTGGTCAGGTTATATAACTGCAGACAGTAGCAATTCAGTTATGGGAGTGTATGTGTAAAATAGTAAATGCAAGATAAAATATTCAGCCTAAATTCCCCTATTAAACTCTGATATGTATGAACTTCACATACAAGCATAATATGCACAGGCAACAACTATACTTGTACTGTAAAATGTTCTGTCTGTGTCAGTGTTTTGTTTTTGGTCAGGTGATGGACTGTGCAAGCTGTGGTGGGAGAGCCTTGCTGGAGATGAGGGGCAAGCTGCAGTCACAACGTATCAAACAATTAAAACCAAAGTCTCTGTCTCTTTTTTCCTTGTCCTGAAAACTGCAACCGATCACAACATGTCATGCTCTGTGAAAATCAAAACACTTGTCACTACAATATATGCCTGAATAACTGGTCTTCACTGCCGCACAAACCTGTCGGGAAAAGGTAATATTGTGGAATTTGTGTGAATCTTATGACAATAAAGAATTTGACATTTGGAAATAATAAAGACATAATGCTGACAAAACAAATTCTGAAGGATTAGGAACAAGCAAAATGATTTAAAAATACAAACACGATGGTTCATACATATACTTGCATGAAGTACACAATAAAATGATGCTCAGTTCAACAGGTGCTGTTCTACACATTCATTATATCTGCAAATAAACGTGAATTCCCCTAAATAAAGCAGGTGCATCTTACAGCAGTGGTGTGCTAAAATAATAAATTGCTATTATGTATCTTAAATATAAGATTACTCAAATAGACTTGTTCAACTACCCCGCGACCCTGAACGGATAAGCGGGTTGGAAAATGGATGGATGGATGGACTTGTTCAACTATACTGAAAATGATGTCGTATAAATATATCCTTGGATTTGCATGCGATGCAAAAATTGTGGGGATTGTAATTTATTCATATGTCATGCAATGTGCAAAAAACAAAAAAAAAACAATCGCCAGAAATAAACCTAACTCTGAAATAAACGTCCGTTAAGACAACCAAGGTAAAACGCTCAGCCTGGGGCCCTGCGCCATTCCCCAGAGGTGCCAGTGTTCACTCAACCGAAATAATTAACGGCACGCGACACAAAAGGGGACTCGCCAGATGGGAGCTCCCACTGAGCATGTAAAGGCACGGGCTATAGTGAAGGAATTCTTCGCGGCTCTAACGTGTTCGGCTCCAATAGTGATCACGTATGTTGAAAAATAAAGATTCTAAATAATAAAAAACGTACTAATAGCAAAGTAATTCATTAAAATGTAAGTCTGATGTCCGTCTTAGAGGTTTTGCATTTTCATGTATAGCCTGACCAGTAATTTTGTTGTGATGATAATTTCTATATATTGGGTGGGTATTGCATTTATATTCTAACAGGCTTATAAATGCACCAAAAAAATAAATAAATTGAACATACACAACCACAAGTCCTTGGTTAGCGCCTCCTTGAAAATGTAAAGAACAGAAACAAATGCTATTGGTCTGCAACCTACAATAGCACAGACGCCACAAAAAATAAACATACAGGACGTCACGTCTTTTCACCGTGAAAATGTTATATTCTAAAAACAAATACAATATGATAAAAAATCTATTCACGAATAAACTCTCTTCAGCGTTCTTAGTTTCAGTCGAGAGCACCTAATCAACAGATGGCTGTTACAATGGAGTCCCAGCCTGGGCATAGCTCAACCTAATTGGAGGATATTTGAATAACTGCCACGCTTCTGACGCGTGCTACGAATACACCCGCCTTTCCAGACATCAGCGTTCTGGCTCATTAATATGGTTAACTGTAGTCACCCTTAATTATTTATGAATCCCTTACGAATAAACGGTAGGTATTCTATGTGTTGATATGTTTACTTATACACACATTTATACGCATATAAAATAATGTAGCCATATTAATATATAAAAAACATCATTAGATTACGTAGTGAGTTCAATGAAAATCCGTATTTCACGTTTGGACCTAGGTTATGTATATACTTTTAATAGGCGTGCAGTAGTCCTCTAGCTTTGCCAAGCTGACTGTTATTAATTATAATGAGCAAATCCTTTTTTCATTCGTGTATGAATTAGTATTTCAAATGAAAATACCGATTATTAGAAATACAAAATGTAACCCAACGGCAAATTATATTTTATGTATTTATATTGATGTAGTTGGATGTATATTTATAAGGCTGACAATTTACAGAGAAAGTCCATGGGACCTCTGGGTACTGACTGCCTTAATATGTGGCGGGGGAAAGTGGTGTCCGTTTCATTCTGAATAATTGGAACAGATTGCCCCGAGGGACCGCGCGGCACGCGTCAGGCACGAGACAAAGGTCTCTTGGGAAGCCCTGGGTTAGGAATTGAATAGATAGTGATCGGTTATTGTTCAGTAGGCTTAACGCGGTCTTAACAAGACGATTTCGAACGGCCTCCTGGGAGGTCAATAATGGTGGTCGAAATACGAACAGGCTAACGCTTGCTTAAATACCACGAAATCAAATTCCTGTTATTGTAGTGCTCAAAACATGATAATTCCAGGTTTTATGTACTAAGATACCTAAACCGACTGCAAGAGGCAAAGCAAGAGCAGCTAAACGGAATAAAACCCTTGAAATGCTCACTGCACTTCAAAATGAAAATCAGCCTGCCATCTTCTGGTATTTTATGGTATTACAATACATGTGTTCAAAATTCACACGGTTAGAATTTGCAATTAATTGCGGCCGTCAAATTATAATATTACATTAATAGGTCAATGAGCAGATATTTTTCTTGATATCGATTTTAATGTAGCCTGCAGTGTTGCGCATTCAAACTTTAAATTGTGAGTTACGTCAGTATTCACAGACATTGTTCGTTTAAGATAATCAACAATGACAATATAGACACTGACTCCTTATTGGACTTTTCCAGCAGTTGCATTTTCTTACGCCTAGACGTTTCCGGTCATGTTGTTCATTGCTGCGCATTTATAACGCTTGTGCGCACAAAGTGCATCAATATAAATTTACCAAGTCAGTGAACGATAGAAAATCTTTTTATACCTCCGAAGATAAGGGAAAATACGGTAATTACTACCTTACCAGGTTAACGCGTAACGAGTATACAGAGCGAAGATCCATCTTTAAAGCATTATAGAAAATGTGGACAATCTGACAACAATCTATTGTTTATTGTAATCTAGTAAAACCGAATGCGGAGAACACAACAACGTATAGACTTACACGCGCACGCACTTACTAATACGTATTTTGCACATTATAGGTACTAAGTTGGTGAAGTACAGATCGGATAGCCCTGTTTTCTTTTTCTTTGGCATTTAAATGTGCATAGTTACCGAATGAGCCGCCCCTTAAAGCAGAAAATTATAACCCCCCTAAAAATTAAATAAGTGCAACATTAACGTTACTTATGTAGCATTCATCGATTCATTTCCCATACCGGCATGTGCAATGCTGAGTCGCAGCGGTGCGGAGCCTATCCCGGAGGGCGCAAGGCAGGGAATAACCAAAGACGGGGCGCCAGCCCATCGCAGGGCACATATGTGACCAAGAAGCTTAAATGATCCTGTCGCTCACGTAATTTGTTTCACTGCGCGCGCTCATTTAGACTATATGAATAAGTCAAGGTCTTGAACATGACTTATGAAGAAATGCTGCTGCTGAAAAACAAATATATGTACACTTTAGAACAGTAACCAGAACAAAAACTGTTCATTTTTAGATTTATAATAAATTGTTTTAAAGTGACATACAACATGCGCCTTTAATCAAAATAGTTACTGGAAAAGTATGAAAATATCAAATAATTGACTCACCACAACATACTTGACTCACCACAACATCAGTATTTATTCGTCAACAAGAAATTGCTAATTAAAGGCCTTTTGTAGCATTTGTGGGCCTACACGCAAAAATTAAACGTGTCAAATCGTAGTTGTAATGGAAACGGGAGCGAAAATAATAGGGATTAGTCAAATTAGAACCTCGGCTGGAACAAAAGGCTACGCACACAGCAAGACTCCGGGACGACAAGAAATCCTTCCAGAATAAATGAGCTGTAAACCGATAATGCAACAAGTCAGCAGCCGGAGAGCACAGGAATACACCTGGCAACCCCGTACCCTTCATGGATTATTCAGCAAGTGACAGAGTCCATTGAGCGATTCGAGGCAGCCGCGATAACAGGAGCCGAGAGAGGTGTTTATTTCAGCAAACGAAAACAAAACGGAGCAGAACATCTTCAGATTTATAACACTGCGAAGAGATGCGTTGGCAAACCAGGTCCAGTAAGAGGAGAACTGACTTTCACGTACATTTGGAATGCCCCGCGTCTGTTTTGGAAGACCGTAAAACTGCATTATTTACTTATTGGTTATGTTAAGCGAAATATATCGTTATATCGCAGGCGGTTGAGCAACTGCAGTGTAGTTTGTATTTGTCCTTATGTGTATTTAATTATGTAGAATTAAATTGCAATTAATTTTTTGTTTAACTTTAGACCAAAGCGAGAACATTTTACGTTAATGTGGGACCGTCGCTTATCACGTGCCAACAGACAAAATCGAAGTAAGATACTTTATTACTGCAGGTAACAGTCATTATGCTATTCCTAGTAGGACGGGAATCGGAAATGAAAGATCGTGGGGCCGATGGAAAGTAATGTAGGAAAGGGACCGTCTCGGTAAAATAAGCAGTTATATAAGCTGAATGTGATCTTTATCCGTTTAGACGTTTTATTATAGTAAGTCTCGGAGCGCACTTCGCTGGACATGACCGCGCCCGCGGAGCGCACACTGCGGGACATGACCGCGCCTGGGGAGCGCAATTTGCGGGACATGACCGCGCCTGGGGAGCGCACATTGCGGGACATGACCGCGCCCGCGGAGCGCACATTGCTGGCAGCGCGGCACGGTGACTTGGAGACCCTGAAAGCGCAGGTAGCGGAGCAGGCGCTGGATGGCGACGCGCGGGATGCGTTCGGCGCCTCGGCCGTGCACCACGCCGCCCGGACCGGGAGGCTCAGCTGCCTGCGCTTTTTGGTGGAAGAGGCCGGATTGCCCGGGAACTGCGAGGCGAGAAACGGAGCGAGCCCGGCGCACGACGCCGCCGCCACGGGCCACCTGGGGTGCCTGCAGTGGCTTCTGGAGCACGGCGAATGCCGTGCCAAGGTAAGTTACGCGCAGTTAATTTACTACTGCATGTCTTGTATATTTTTAGGCTGTATCTTGATGTGGTGCACCAATCCATAACTGTTTAAACAAACAGGTGCAGAAAGGCCCAGGCATTGCTCGGTAGTCATCTGAAGCTGAGAAGCTAATTGCCACTTCTGAGTGCCCCCCATTTCAATAATACGAACAGAAATGCGTTTTTATTGTTTCATTGTTACGTGTGTGTGTGTGTGTATATATATACATATTTTCAGAATTTTATCATTTTTTTAATAACGTTTTAAGATCCTAGTAATGGTCTTGTTGCTGACAAAGATTTATTCTTTTGTGAAATCACTACCTCTACAGATTTAATTATCATATTGTGCGGTTAAACCAAGAATCAAACCAGCTGGGGATTAAAAAAAATAACATCTTAAATTAACAATTTATTATTAACAAATTAGCAACTTATTTGAATTTGCTCTTGAACCAGCCAAATAAACTACTACCTCTTTGGCGACAGGTTTATCAAAATATCTGTTAACCAGATTTTTATGTTTTCCATGAAATATATTTGAGCAAATCTAGAACAGCTTCTTGAAGAGCACTTAAAAGTTAAAAGCCGATAGTTTATATCTACGGGACCTTTGTTCAGATTATTACGTAATCTTACCACAGTAATGGTGCTTATGCTTTAGACGTCATGGCAGGGCACTAAGATAAAACTGACCTTGTCAGTACCATTTACACCAGTATATTGTCACAGTAGTACTCAAAAAATATCTAAAAGGTATTTTAAAAGCAGTTACAGATATCTTGTTCTATTGTGGGGAAAATATACTGGGAAAAAGTATAGGGAAAAACGCAGGAAAAAAAATCAGATTCTAAATACATCATCGTAACAGGTGTCCAAGATCGTAGCGCTGGTTATAAGCGGATTTTTATGAGAATGAGGATTGTAGAAAGAAAAAGACACAGCAGTGAAGAGTAGCGGGTATATCAGAATGGTGTCATGCCACTTTGTTAGGCCAGGTCATTAAATCTGTGTTTGCTAATAGCTGTTCCATTGTACATTTTTGCACCAAATGCTCAATTGTCGTGATTTTTGTCTTTAGGCAGAAGTGAGCAAATTAAGTGCTTCTGGTTCGAGTGGGTGTCGTTTGCCAGGTTCACCGTGGCATTTAACTCCGGTTGCTGATGGTGTAGGAGGTTTATGGTGGGCAGCACTGCAGATGCAAACGAGGACGTCGTTTTTGATGCTCCTGCAGGGAGCTAGAATTGGTCTCTGCTCCAATGTCTCTGTTAACGACTTCTCCAGGGCCAGAGGAAATCTGTTAACAGCTCATAACATGGCTGGATTGGAAGGTGGGAGATGATGGGAGATGATCCTTGGGGCATTCAGACCATCCACTGAGTCGCTGTATGAGCCAATGAGCTGCAGCCTAATTAGCTCAGTGAAACAACTAATCAGCAGAAATGTGCCAAACTGCCTTTCACCTTGTGCCAATCTGCAGTCAAGCGTTTGCCGTTAAGGGTGTCGTCAGGGATAACTTGTTCAAACATTGTTTAGTTAAGGCTCATTAGGCTGGACTTTCAGATGTGGTCATTAGGAGTGTTATTTCTGATACTGTAAGTGTCAGGTAAGCGAGCTTGTTGCCATTTACCTTTACCTTTAATTTGGACCAAAACATCTATGATGAGCCTATGAATGTTTATTTATGTTCAGGGGCCAGTTTCTTAGGTACGTTTGATCAGGGCTGTTGCCGGGGGGGGGGGGAGGGTTATATTTTCCTGTGTTCTTGGGCCCTGGACTGGAAGGGACCCAGTGGGTAAAATACTAAAATACTGTGGCCCAAGGTGACATTTTGTCCAGGGGCCCAGAATTCCTTGCTACAGCCCCGCATCCTGCCTGTTAACGCAAACAGCCTCTGGTCATATACACAGTGAATCATGAGGCCTCACACCCCTTGGGTTGACAATTCTCTTCTCCCTCTGACTTTGCATGTTTGGAGTTTGTATGTCTGTGTGCCTGTGCATTTCCACTGGGTGTCACAATCCAAAAATATGTAATTAGGCTAATTTCCCATTTCCCATGTGCTTATCCTTGGATCTGTGTGGGTCAGGGCTGCAGAAACGGATTATTTTGGATTGATCTTGTGATCGAACAATCAACTAATCGATTAGTTCCGCCAAAACAAACAAAAGTTTAAAGAAAAGTACACAAAGAGTCACAGTTGTAATAACTTCACACAGTGTAGATAATCTTTATTTACAGTAACAAAGTGGCATTGATACAAAGATCTGCTGTCTCCTTCATATTAAACTTGCTTATGATTGCACTTTACACCATAGTACGCGATATTTTCAAAAGCACTGCTATTCCAGCATTTTGAAATCTTGGAGATAAAAATTGCCGAGTGGGGGGTGGAGTCCTGGCTTAATTTGTCGCCAGGTTTTCGAAATACCATGCTATACTGTACCATAATACTATTCAAGCCTAGTACAGTAACAACTTGAAGCTATTCATAAGTTTGCCCATCTCGCTACACTGCTTGTATTTGTGTTTGTTGCAATATATCTGTGCTCTGCTAGTCTGGGGGAAGGTCACCGTTGTTTGCCTGTGCAGAATGTGGCCGTCTGCAGACACACAAATGTAATAGGAACAGAAGGTTGTAGATGGTTTAGGATGGTTTAGGTGGTTTAGTTTGACTGCAGTACATGGTGACAGTGCATCTGAAGGCTATCTGTGCTGCCTTGCACCTCTGGGACCTGGGTTTGAGTCTCCACCATGGCTCCATGTGTGTGCAAAATGTGAAATGCAAAACTAAGTTGATCTTTAAATGCAGCCAAGTATTTCCAATACGGCTATTTAATTAATAGATAGCATTAGGTAGTGAACTATATGTGTCCTATGTATTTTTATTGTTTCAAGGGGGTGGTACAGGTGGGGGTTTACGTACATGTCCGTCACTGTGCTAGCAAAACCTTTTTCACTTTTCAAATCCTTCTCTTTCTGGAAAAATTTATAACATTAGTTTGACCGAAGCCTCCAAATTAGTGAGTGATTTGAAACTGAAATTGAGAATTTATTAAGGATAGTTCAGATTATGTTTTGGCCATCTGAGTTTATGAATGCAGCCAGCCTGCTAATATTACTTTTAATTATTAACCCACGTTCTTATTTTTAGATAATCGTGTGTGTGCTGGCACGCATAACATACGTGGGGCAACGACGGTGTATCTCTCCGTCTGAAAGTGATGCACTTTCGATAAATGCTTAGATTGGTTGTGTTTCCGCCTTTACACGCAAACTACCCGTTGCACTTTTGGCAACGAGCACTGCCAGCATTATTTCTAGTGAAGTGTAACCGCACTTTTGATCTTTTAACTCTCTCCTCTCGGCTACTACAATCACTAGTCACGGCTGCCAGATCTGCGGTCCCTGCCTGATCCGTGGGCGCATGCGCATGTTTTACGGTACCGCAGATCGGTATAGCACTGTGTTAAGATCTCTGTTCTATTTGTGAACGCAGGAACAAACTTTTCATGCAATATAGTAAGCTGGCAAATACTCCTCTACCATGGGAGTTACAATATTGCTAAAATCATTATAATAAAATAAAATAACATACACAATCGTTTTTGTTAGTTTTAATTTAATTATTTAAGTATCATGTGATTGTGCATGTATGCTTTTCGCATGCGCACGCGGATCGGACAGCGGCACCAGCTTCAGCGCGCGTGTGTGGGCGCGCGTGCCATAGTGTCCCCACGCATCGCGCACGCGAGAGAACGCTCCAGATTAGCGTCTTAATCAGTAACGGAGCTGGTCAGATAACCTGGGAAGGATTACGTTTATGTAGAAACAAAAAATCTAATTTATTAATTTCTCAAGTACCGAAAGCAATAGCGTTAACGTCAGAGCTTATCGACACTCCGGTCTTTATAAATTTAGCCCCGGTGCCCGTTTAGTACTGGGTTTCGGTACCCATCCCTAGTGTCGTCGTGGGGTCTCCTCTGGATACTCCGGTTTCTCCCCCACAGTCCAAAACAGGCTGGGGCTATATGAAGTTACCGAATTGCCCATAGGTGTGCCTGTGTGACTGAATGGTGTGTGAGTGTGCCCTTTGATGGGTTGGACCCCCCTCCCTGGGTTGTTCCCTGCCCTGCAGGATAGGCTCTGGGCTCCCGGTGACCCTGCTTAGGATAAGTGGCTACAGAAAATGGATGTTTGGATGATTTACTACTGTCTCTCACTATATGTATTGTTAAAATTAATCAATACCCTTCAGATTTGAGAATTCGACAGTGTTGTGATATAATTCATTTTAAAACCGTCTTGTATACCTTCAGTTATAATAATTACCACCTGTGATGTTTTGACCATTTTGCGAAGCCACGAATTTCACTTTTCTGTCTGCCTGCAGCAGTCAGTGTATATGACAACAATAAAATCTGGAAAATAATTGATGTATCATGTATTCATGTATACCCCGTGGCTCAGACCCAGATAAGTAGCTGGAAGCAAATAACATCTATATAATTTACTGGGCATTATAAAATATGTCCCCAAAGATGTTCATAGCAGATTGAAATTGTGCAATTACTTCTGCATGTATACTGTTTGTCTACTGTACGTGTCAAACCCCATACTGTAACCCCCCCGTTCCCCCATCAGGACAGGGACAGCTCAGGGGCCACTGTCCTGCACCTTTCGTCCCGCTTCAGCCACCACGAGGTCACTGACTGGCTGCTGCAGAGCGGCGAGGGTGACCCCAGCCTGGCCACGGATTCCGGCGCGCTCCCCGTCCACTACGCCGCTGCCAAGGGGGACCTGATGTCACTGCGGCTGCTGCTTAGCCACAGCCCGAGGTACGGTCCCCCCCGGCCCACGGCGTGAGGCTGCTGGCTGAGTGTCCGCTCTGTACCCTGCAGCTAGGACACTGTGTGAGGTGTCCAGCTGCAGGCGGAGATACTGGTTACTACTTCTGAACTTTCTCGACGGGGTCCTTGACTGTGTCGGTATTCTGTACGCTACTGCCTGTCTGCAATGGGAGATATGGCTGTTCATTTCACCCATAGAGACTCACAATTGTTGCATCTTTTTGAATTTTCATTCTTTCATTCATTCATCCATCCATCTTCCAAAACTGCTTATCCAGTACAAAATCTTGGTGATTCTGGAGCCTGTCCACGGAAGGAGAAGGTATCGGGATGGGATGGGATGCCTGGATGGGATGCCAGTGTGTCACAGGACGCACCCATTCCCACACGGAATCACACACACACACACACACACACACACTGTGAGAGGAAACCAGAATACCTGTAGGAGATACAGATGAGGAGAGCACAAAAACTACACTCACACAGAGTGGGAGTTGAATCCAAACCCTCAACCCTGCAGGTCAATCTGCTGAGCTGAGCCAGTCTGCTGAGTCCTTTGTAAGTGAGCGCTGTGTGTGAGCGCTGTGTGTGAGCGCTGTGTGTGAGTGCTGTGTGTGAGCGCTGTGTGTGAGCACTGTGTGAGCGCGCTATGTGGCTCCGTGGGTCAGGGCTCTGTGCCTGTGATTGGAAAGCTGCCGGTTTAAATCCTCTGTCTGGCAGAGTGATGTTATAATTGGGCACTTGAGTTGGGTCCTTAACACCACTTGCTCCTGGGAGACTGCGTAACCCTGCTCTGTAACCCTTACTTGTCTGTTGCTTTGGACCAGAGTGTCTGCTGTTCAGCATTTGTGGTTCAGTGGAAGTAATCTCAGCAGATTGGTGGGAGGCCTGCGTTTGATTCCCAGGCCCTGTAATGCTCCTTGGGGACCCGCAGACGGTCCACATTTTTGCTCCCTGTTTGCCAGGGAGCTGGGAGGGAGCAAAAACATATACTGCGTACAGGTCACTGAGGACTGGATTGGGAAACACTGATCAGATTAGATGGTTCAGGGAAAACCCAGAACACCCAACCATGTTTAGAAAGCTAAAATCTGAAGGCGAGCAGGACACTCAGGTGTGCTCTGTCCTGGTTGCGGGGGGGGGGGGGGGGGGGGGGGCGGGGGGGGGGCTTGCATGCCACCCCTAGCATCAGTTTTGCAGCAGCTGACTCCGCTAGCTCAGCTAACTAAGGCACCAGGTTTGGGTTCCCATTGAAAAGATGCAGGGTTATGCTGCGTCATGGCTATTAGCTGACCAGCAGCCTCGCAGGACGTCGGCAGATATACCCCAGGAAACGTTTAGGTTCTGCTTCAGCTGTTTAGGGCACTTCTGTACACCCAAACCTTTTCAACCTTCCAGTAATGGGCAATTTTGTGTCCCATTACTGTTTTCTGAATGCTTTATTTCCTTTTGCACTAGTTATTGTGTCTAAAGGGCATGTGATGCTCGTGGCTGTAGTGTAAAAGCCTTAGCTAGCCATAATTTATCCCGTGTCTGTGCATAAGCTCCGCCCCACACATGACCCTGAATAGGACAAGTGATTTCAGAAAATGGATGGATTGATGTGTTTGTGCTGCAATTGAGACACCCCTACACAGCCCTTAATGGGCTTGATGCTAATTTCAGTGGTCCCACAGGGAGTGCCTGTCCAGAGGGGGGGGGGGGCTTTGTCCTTGTCACTGTGATGCAGATGAGCCTGTGATATCATAAGAACCACAGTTTAGTGTGGGCGGGTCAGTAGGCATGTTGCTGCCAATTACTCATGCAGAGTTACTGCTTCGGTGCTACTTTACTCATGTTACTATATTTTCTTATCCTAGAGAACATGCAGTGTCCACTCCACATTTTATCCATTTACACGAATGTGCAAAAGTCTTAGGCAGTCAAAGAAAATGATGATTAATAGATGTTGGTGTAGAACTATAATATTATGTCTGTCAAAGTGTGTCAGCTTAGCCATTTCCAAACCTCTCCTATACCTCACCAAAATACACACCCATGTATTTCTTACTCGATCACTAGCACACATCGTGTAACTATTCAGTATCTCATTGATTTAATTAGTTGATTGACTGAGCTGGTGGTGAAATTTAATAAACGCATAGAATGGCTGAGGTGTCCCTGAATAGAGGTTTGGGAAGTGAAGTGGTGTTCATCTAACCATCCAACTAGATACCTGTAACCTCTTGGAGAACAGAAGAAATTCTTGCTAGATTGTATTGTGTTACTCTGCATTTCCATTTGTTCTAATGTTAAATTACGTTTTTTGTTTTGAGCAAATGTGCACTTACTATCCAGATGAATAGCTTTACACATTTCTTTTGGATGCCTAAGACTCTTGCACAGTACTGTATATTGCCAGATTCCCGTGTTCCTTTGCCACTACACCACCTGCGGATTATTGAAGTACTGTACACAGTAATTGCACAAACATGGAAAGTTGCCTTGTGAAGTGACTCAGACTATATACAACCCTGTTTCCAAAAAAGTTGGGAAGCTGTGTAAAATGTAAATAAAAACAGAATCCAGTGAGTTGCAAATCATATAAACCCAATATTTAATTGACAATAGAACAAATGTTGAAACTGAGACAACTTATTGTTTTATGACAAATATATGCTGAATCTGAATGTGATGCCAACAACACATTTAAAACTTGGGACAGGGGCATGTTTACCACTGTGTTGCATCTCCTCTTCTTTAACAAAACTCTTTGAACTGAGGTGACCTTTTGCTGGACTTCTGAAAGTGAAATGTTGTCCCAATCTTGCCTGATATAGGATTTCAACTACTCAACAGTTTGGGGCCTCCTCCTCTGTCGTATTTTTTGTTTCATGATGCACCAAAAGTTTTTTGGAAATGGGGTTGTAGAAATAAAAACCCAATACAGAATTAGCTCTCACCATGCATACAATCAGGGTCACATGGAATGTCTTACGCTTTACCCTGCAGTAAACATCACCTAGTGATGGGCGGAACGATGGAGACAGCCGTTTGAAGTTAAATATTAACGTCACAACCCAATATGCACAGGTTTTAAACACTACAGCTATGAGAAAATGTTTCTGACCCTTTTCAAGTTGATTTCTGCAAGTATGGCTCTGAAAATGTAATCTGATCATCATCAACAAACTTACATTAAGACTAACAATACAGTATTTTACATTGTGATGGATTGAAGTTTGTTGAACAAATGATAATTGATGGAATAATAGAACAGGAGTCACGTGTTCCAGTAAAAACCAGGTGTGGGTTTGACCTGCCCTTTTGTATATAAAAAACGGATTTGGTTATCTGCTCTCCACAACAGACCTCTGTTAGAGTACGATATGGGCCCAGTCAGGCTTTTGTTTGTTGACTGCTGGTGTGAGGCTCAGTGGGTTGGGCCTCTGCGCCAGTGACTGGACGGTTGCTGATTGGAGGCGTGGCAAAATCATGTATGTTACGCCCTTGAGCACGGCCTCTAACCCCCCCCTCAAAAATGCTCCAGGGGTGTCATATAAACAGCCTGACCCTACACTGGACTCCAGTATTCACACTTATGTTTATGTGTAGTCTCAAAGGAGACCGAGGTATGTGAAGAGAAGGATTCAGTGTACCTGTACTCATGCAAATGGCAAACACCGCAGCAAGACTGGGGCCACCATCCGTCTACTGTCACATACATATTTTACAAATATTATTACTCGCCTTATAAAAAATATTAGATAAAGATATAGCAATGAGAAATATGCGGTCTGTTTGTTTATTAAGGCTGCCTGTATTTATTAGGACCTAGATGAAGATTATATTGTATCTTAGCAGGTACTAGTGTGGAAATTTGTGTGATGGTTCACTGACATTTTCTCATGGCTGTGCTTTTAAATCTGTAGCTGTTAGCTGTTGAAAAGGAAGCCTGGACCCCCACACGCCCCACAGCCAGCGTCCGCGTATCTTTCCGGCCTCAGCTTGAGGCACGTGGCGGCTGCTGAAACTTTAATCAGGCTTGGATGACCTGCGAGAGCCTGATAGCAGTGTTCCATTCAGCCGACGGTGTGTTTACTGCTGTCGCTATGGTTACCTGCTGTAGCCGGCCTGTCGTAAGATAATGAAGGAAACGAACGCGGATCAATAGGCGGCCTCTTCTCTGCCAGTCGTTCATTGTGCGTGGGCAGAGCTGGGTGGGCAGAGATAGCATCCGTGAGCCAGGGCTCATTACGCGGCACAGAAATACGACTTCATCCATCACGCGTTTGTTTGACAGTAATAAAGCCGTCAGATGGGCTGGCAGCCAGCAGGGGTGTTCCCTGAGATTTTACGGCTGCTCTAGGTCAAGGTTTGTCGAGTGGGTTGAGGACGTCTTGCATGTGTTTGGAGACAATGGGGAGAAACGAGAGGTCAGGGGTCACACATAGAAAGGCTGATAACTACAAAGGAGTGAAATGTCTGTGCAGGATCCGCCCCTAAATTATAGCCTTTAGTTCCCTAAAAAACGAACATATTTTTTCCTTTTATTAAAAAAAAAAAAACAAAAAGGAGTCAGATTCACTCAACAAAACTCAAATTTAGGCTGGACTGCAATCAGACTAAGGTGCCCAGGCTTATAGCTTTATAGCTACATTGCATGTTCAGGCATAATAAACCTTATACTTCTGGCAGAAACACAGACACTCATAGAGATGGACCGGTCAGCTCTAAAGCATTAGCAGTAAAAGGTAACCTGAGACCAGGTTATGTCTATGGAAGGGTTATGCATCTGATGTATGGACATTGACAGCTTTGCTGGGGCATAATAGCCGCTTGGGTCATAGGTGCGGGTGCCTCGCAGAGGACGGTATGGTGGAGGTGATGAGGCCTTCTCGTTATAATCGCACAGTGGGAGTACCTGTACACCTCCAATGTGGCTAAGCAGATGTAACATTTTCATGTTTATTTCTATGCATTTTATGTGTGGTTTAGAGGAAATTGTTTGTGTATAACTGGTTGTCAGGTTAACCAATCACCAGGCAGAATCTGGGTCTCCTCCTTCTATATAAATTTAAGAAACTTAGTCAGCTTGGTCTTACCCAGACAAGCTGGTGGAACACAACATATCAGATAACATGAACTCAGTGCAGGAAGACTGAACAGTATGTTAAGAAACCTGTCTGAAGAGGTTTTTTTGCCTTTCAAAACAATATAGCAACATTAGAATACTGTCATTCATAAGAACCCCAGGAACCCAAGACCTTGGAGACTCCTCTTGCTACAGCTGAGTTCCATGTTTATATCTCATGAAGCACAGTAAAAATAGAATAGTGGTGTTTGAGGAAGGTTCATTGAGCAGTTTTTCAGGCCAGTGTGTTGGGATGTGGGGCCTGTGATCAGGTGGTTGTGGGTTTAAATCTCTGGGATGGCAGATACATTTTATCTGTTCAAGGCTCTTAACTCTAGTTGTGCCAGCAATTGTCTAACCCTGGCTCCTCCAAAAAACAGCATTGCTACTTTGGATACATAAGTAATTTGGGTACCTATATAAAACTCCAAAATTAGAATGATGCTGGAAAATTCCTGGGAAGATATTGCTTTGAATGTATCTACATTTTTTTGGTGATGTTCTCCAAACGAGCTGCTTTCTGGTAGGTATACGTGTAAACGGCACGGCTCTGAGGCTGCTTTCAAGCCCATGAACCTGGGCAAATTGCCATTGCTGTGAGATCATGAACTAATGAAAGATGTTGGACATCAAAGGATATGAGTGGTATGTGAGTAAGTACTTTAGGCATAATTTTTGCTCAGTACATAATGAAAATAATATGGTGTGTTAATCAGGACATCATCACAAAGTTCTGCAGTTCAGATAAGACATGGAACATGAAATGATGTTTTTTTTATTTGCTGTTTGCACTAGTATGAGTACGGGAACATCGGAATGCTCTCCTTTGGGACAGACACATGCACGAGAGAGGAACCTGGTGTCCGAGCGGTGGGTCAGGCAGTTATCCGGCACCCTTGGAACATTTCAAATTGGGAAAAATGCTGGTTAAAGGTTAAGGGCCTTGTTCAAGGCCCCACAGAGATGTGACTGTTCTGCTGAGGGCAGGACTCGCTCACAGTCACCGAGGTCTAACCCAATGAGCTGCGCACCACCTCATGTTTGGTTTTGCATGTTTTAAATCAAGACCATCTGTTTCTCATGCCATCCAACTGGACATTCCAACTCTATCTGTGCTATTGTGATATGTAACAGTTATTTGATTGAAAGAATGTTACATTTGTATAGCGCTTTTCAATGCATTCTTTCTTAAAGCTTTCCTTGTGAGGTAGAGATATTTCTCTTTTTATTTTGACCATTCAGCTGCTCTTCGAATGCATGATGTCCCCAGAATGCAAACCTTTTTATTCTGGTATTGAATTATTCAGGCAAGAAGGGCAACCGAGAAGCTGACCTCATTTTTGAAGGAAGCACTTGCACTTTCAGCAGTGCGCACATAGCTGGGGTTACCCAGGCCGCAGACTGACCTGGCAGCTTAAGCGACAGGTTTTTTTTTAGTGCCTCTACTGCTAGTATTACAGCCACTATTATTTTACCTCATGCAGGTCAAAGCCAGAAAATAAGGCATGGCTAATCATGTGAGTTACTGTTTATGGCCAGCCCTCTGGACAGAGGTCCTGTGTCTGTGTGTGTATGTGTGTGTGTGGGGGGGGAGGTTGTGTTTACCACAGTGTGAGGCCCAAATGTCCCCACAGTGTGGCACAACCTGTTACTTTGTAGCTTGCGGGGACATTTTTCAGGTCCCAACAAAAATCTGTGAATGCAATCCAAAAACTAAAAATGCCTAAGGTCTTGTATTTTATTTGGTTACTTATGGGTAAGGTTAGGGATGAGTAGGGGTTTAGGTTGTCAATGTTGGGATTAGGGTTTTTCCCCATAGAAATGAATGGACGGTCCCCACAAAGGTGTGAATGCAAATATCAGTTTGAATGTGTGTGTGTGTGAGAGAGAGAGCGATTGAGAGACAGACGGACAGAGAATGAGTGACAATGAGTAATGGAGGATCTCTGTTGTGTGTGCACACCTGGCAGAGCTTCTAGCCACTGTGTCTCTAGAGGAGGCTTATGTGTGTCCAGCTGAGTTTGCCACTTCTGCATTTACTGTGAGCAGGGCGCCTTTGTGTGTATGCCTGTGTCTCCATAATGCGCTGTTTCATGATGCATTTCATGCATGTGTGGGTGTATTTCCTGAGCCCTCGTCACTCCCCGCGTAGCCTGTGCTCTCGAGGGCCCGCCCTCCTCCATTACACTCATGAATAATGCACGGTCTTGTCTACTTCCTGACGACAGGTTGCCTGCCCTTCCTGTCTGAAATATTTACCACCTGTTTGTTTTGGTCTGCAGTTAGGTTAATTGATGTCTGTGAATTGGCTGTAGTCTGTGTGTGTGTCCTGCGATGGACTGGCATCCCAGCCAGGGCGTACTCCAGCCTTGTGCCCTCTGCCGGCTGGGATAGACACCATCTGACCTTGGCCAGGATGAGCAGCTGGATTATCTGCTGACAAATACACACATGCACACGAACGCCTCTCGTTCTCCCATTTAATGCATACCCTGACATTTTCGATTTGTAGAATTTATATATTAAAGGATTGGATAATTATTGGTGATGCTATTTTACCTTTAAGGGTATTTTACAGCGTATTTCAAGATGAAAATCACAGTGTCCAAAACTGTACCAAACAATAAATGAATAGCACATTTTTTTGTATGCAGACGTAACTGAGTGTGTGCATCTCCGTGTGTGTCTGTGATTCTGCACGCCAGCCTGGTCAATGCCCAAACAAAGAATGGTGCCACGCTGCTTTACCTGGCCTGCCAGGAAGGCCGTCTGGACGTGGTGCAGTACCTGGTGAAGGACTGTGCCGCTGACCCGTCCATCCGAGCCGAAGACGGCATGACGCCGCTGCACGCTGCGGCCCAGATGGGCCACGGCACCGTCATCGTCTGGCTGGTGAGCTCGTCCCGGCTTTGCTAATCGGCTCGTTAACATGACCTGCTGAGGGTTTCGCTGGGTAGGTACTCTGGGGCTTGATGGCTGATGGCTGACGGGTCCCGTCTGCGCAGATGAGCTTCACATCGGTCAGCCTGGCCGAGCGGGATGCCAACGGGGCCACTGCCATGCATTTCGCGGCCGGCCGGGGTCACGCCAAGGTGCTCAGCTGGCTGCTGCTTCACGGGGGGGAGGCCGTCACCGACAGCTGGGGGGGCACGCCCCTGCACGACGCCGCCGAGAACGGCGAGCTGGAGGTGGGTGCCCCGTGGGTCGGGACCTGTGTCCGATAGCATGGCAGGTGACCGGGTCGCGGCCTGGAGGTGCCGAGCGCCGACCTGCCTGTCAGCACAGATAGTAAAACATTCTGTGGCCCAGTTAAGCGTGACTAAGAGTGCCAGGTAGCAGGATAATAGCACATTTACACAGCTGGGCGCTAGCGGAGCAATGGAGATTCTATTGTTCACTTTTAAAGCTCAACATGGATTAGCCACTTCCTATGTAACCGATTTTCTTTGCACATAAACCACTTCTGGATCCATGAGGTCACTGGCAGTTTTTTGCTAGTTCCTAGGAACAGACTAAAAGAAAGGGTGATGAGGCTTTGCCAGTGCAGTCTTCTGATTTTAGGATTAACTGGAAACTCATGTTTATTCTTTAGTGTTTAAAGAAATTTGAGTATACTTTGTGTTTCTGTGTTCTGCTTTAATCTTGTTTTTTTTTTTTAATTTGTGCAGCAATTTGGTCCATGAAGGATGTTTTTAAAGTGCTTTTTAAATAAAACTTGTATTTTATTGCCTGTAATACGCCGCTCAGTGGGTTAGGATGCTGTACTTGTGGTCAGAAGGTTGCTGGTTTAAATCCTAGGCTTGGCCGCATCATTTTGTGGTTGGGTCCTTGGTAGGAACTCTCTGGACCTGCTTTGTCAGAACATTACTTTGTTACTTTGGATAAATGTTTGGATAAATAGACGTAATGTATATGGCAGAGTGCTTAAGGGGACAAACTCATTACCTGAAACTTCCTTCATATTGAACAAGGTCCACTTCATGGATTCTTCCTTTGTGTCTCACTAACCTCGGTCTCCCTCCTCATTCCTGTGACCCTGGGCCCCCAGTGCTGCCAGATCCTGGTGGTCAACGGGGCGGACCTGGCGATCCGGGACCGAGACGGCTTCACCGCGGCCGAGCTGGCCGAATGCAGCGGACATACCCAGTGTGCCAAGTACCTGCGGACTGTTGAGAACTTGGTGAGGAGCCCCCAGTGGCCTGTCCTGGTGCTCTCCCTTCCTGCTAAGACACCCACACTAGACACGACCTAATGATCTGAATGTCTATATTTAAATGTCTATGAAGATCTATATTTTTCCATGTGGGGGGCGGGGTGCAAATAAGCCAAATTAAATAACGCCCCTCCCCTCCCCCCGCATCTTATGGTCCTGCTCCCCATACAGGTGCACCCCACATCGCTAGCAGCCTTGTTAACATGCTAGTTTTTAATTACGTGATGGCTGCTCTGGTAGGCTCAGTTACCCATGAGGCCTTGAGCCTCAGGGACAGCTGCAAACAGGCTGGTGAGCCTGAGGGTGCGGGAGGG
>JAODKL010000107.1:3801407-3813842 GCA_026780765.1 Petrocephalus schoutedeni | reverse complement strand
GGTAGAGTACTCTGTAACTGAGACTGTCTCAGTTACAGAGTACTCAACTACTTGGTTGAAACAAAATCCTGGTCTGAATTTTTACTTTGCCCACCTCTGGTATGTATGTATGTATGTATCTATCTATCTATCTAACTATCTTTTTTAAATTCACATTAACACGTGCATTGTTTGTCAGTTAAAATATCGATTAGGAATAACTGTCGCGTCTACTTTACATCTGATTAAATAATTTTATTTTAAGCATGCGGATGGATAAACCTTTGTGCCATGTCAAATCAAATGGGCTTTATTGTCATTTTAACCACAATCAGTGATACAGCGGCACGAAATAACGTCCCCCGGGACCACGGAACGACATACAGGGCAATCGGAGTGTGAATGTATGCAAACAATGCTAATAAATAATGTAACAGTTTACAGTAATTAAATGTGCCGATTGAGTCTGACTCGCAGTCCCCCATTTCACAGTTCTGATATTTCTTTTATAGAGTTTACATTTATATTCACGGACATTGCAGTCTGGATAAATAGGCGATTTCTGCATTCCATTAACTGCAAGGTTGGGAAAGTGGGGCCGGTATGCGGTTATTTCACAATCAAAGCGTCGCCGTAGGACGTGCTTAAGGAAGCGGAATGGAGGTCACACCTAGAGCGGGCTGGAAGGTTGAGCAACAGGCGGACAGGTAGGAAGTGCTCGTCGGGACAGCTGGATTCCCGGTGACACGGCGGAAGCGCGCAGAGCGCGGCGGCCGGGGACGCCCTCCGGAACAGCGCACCGCTCCCCGCCGCTTTACGGCACAGATAAGTGCTAAAAAACACAACGGACCTGGCTTTCTTTATGCGAAAGACATATGGGCAGCCAGTCAAGTGATCGGGATTTTTATGCACGTCACATTCATTAATATTTGTTTCATTTAGCAGATGTTTTTTCTCTCCCAACACCAGGTTCAGGTGAGGAAAATCGCGCATTACGAACATGCGGCAGTCGGGGGCGCAGTGGGGATCAGCTAAGTTTGCGATCAGTGCCTGTGATGTTTTAAATGCGGCGGGGAGACGGGATAACGCGAGAAAGACGTTACTAACTTATGCAGCGTAGTGTGTAAAAGTGGCCGGATTGTCGTGGCACGGCTGAGGCGGCCTCTTACTCCGGCCGTGATTTGTTACTCGGGTCCGGCCGCGCAGGTGCCGCCGTGCGCCGCCTTTCTGCCTGTTTCTCTTCCCTGATTTCTGCTGCGCTGGAATTCTGGGGGGGATTAAAGGCAGGCAACGCGGCCGCGGCTCCGCCGGGTTGGACGGAGCGCCGCTAAAACGGCTTCGTCGCGGTCTGGAAGCTCCCTAGGGAGTGATGGTACGGCGCCCTGATTCGGGACCCGGCGAGTTAGTGACTGACACCGTAAACTTAGACCTAAAGCGTGTATATTGGCGTGTATTTGCCCTGTGTATTTGCCCTGTGTGTGGTGCGTGCCTGCGTGTGTGTGCTTCTCCAGAAGCCGGAAAAGGCGCACCTTGGTGAATCGGTGTCCCTAAATGAACCACCTTGTGTGTTACATTGTCTAGAGTCTAGACTAAATGTCGCAACAATTTGATGAAAGAGCTGCTATTTTGATCACAAGGGAAAACTTTAATTTCATTTTTTTTACAGATCATTAAAAATCCGTGACTTCAGTCAAAAAACTAAAATAGCCAAAATTCTTGTATTTTGTTTGATTACTTATGGTTAAGGTTAAGGGCTGGGTAGGGGTTAAGGTTGTCATATGCTTAGGGTTAAATGAATGCCAATGTGTATCTGAGGGTTGTGTGTCTGTGTGTAAGAATACTCACCCTGTGATGGATCAGTATCCCATCCTGGGTGGCCCCCTGGTACCCCGTCCTTTCAGACATCACCTGTGACCTTGTATTGTTTCAGTATTAGAGTGTAAGTGGCTGAATGTTTTCACTAATTGGTTTCTAAGAAATCAGGAGTTCATATGACACAGATGTTGGCAAATGAAAACGTGGGGTGAAACCGCGGATTTATGCACACGGCTGTTTCTCCCATAGCGGAGTGATCCACATTCACCTCGACTGCATCCAGGAGTCTCTGGTTTACACATTGTGGGTTGGAGACATATGAAGCCAAGAACACAATCGGTGTGGTGCGTCTCCGAGGCTTCCGGACGGCTCCACGTGTGACCAGGCACCTGCTTTACTCAAGGGGCGATTGGATTCTGACCGCGGGGATGGCAGATGGCCCTGATGACCCCAAGGGGGCGTCACTGCTCAGCACCCAGAGCCCGGCCGCCTGGAAGATGGGTACGCGACAGCTCATCCCCAGGAACCTGGCGGTGACCAGCCGGCCGCGACCCCGCCACCATACCACCGTGGTCACCCTCCCCGTGGTGCGGGAGGACGAGCCCGCCCCTGCGCTGCCCCAGGTGTCCTGGGAGGACTATGACAGCGACGGCGACGGCAGTGGCTTCCGCAGAAACCGCAGGAACATGTCGTACCGCGCGGCGGTGGCCGGTCCCGGTGACGGCAGGCCGCTGCCCGGCTGGAGTGTGGGAGCCACCCTGAAGCCCGTGGGCGAGGGGGCTGCTGCGGGGACCCAGCCTTCGTCCAGCCAGGAAAGTGACAAGGTAAGCCTCAGCATCTGCCGCCTATGACGCACCGTGCCCCGGGCTGCGTATCTGTCCCGCTGACGGCTTCACACAGCATCCATTTTGCAATGCTGACGACTTACCACTGAGCAGCTCAGATACAGGTGCTCTCTTAAAGCTGAGCTCAGGGTTACTGCTGGCCGAAGGTCACTTTGAGTCACGGTCCTGAAATGATATCTCTCATCGCTATCCTTCAGTGCCTTTGGACTCATACATGTGTCCATATCCATATTTACCTGTATGGGGGCTCGGCTTTGGTTGTGTATGTGAGGGCGGGAGGCACCTACAACTTTAAAGCTTGACAATATCAGGGAACATCCGAGCCGCAGGCCAGAAGTTGTTAGCCCTTCCTAGGTGTGCACCACAATGAATCGTGGGTATTGGAGTTGCCGAAAAAATCCTGAGGGTTTGACCTCCGTATCCTCAGGGGTAAGTATGGGCATGGGGAATGTGCTCTTACTTTTTATTTGGGGGGGGGGGGTTGTAACCTCTAGCTAAGATGCTGGTCCACCTCCCAAAACGTTAGATGGTCACAGGCTGGATAGGCATACCTGTGTGGTTAGAGACTCTACAATGCTGCTTGTGTCCCTCACTCATCTCACGATGCTGATTTCTCCCATTTAGAGAATATTAAGTAGGAGATCCAACCAAAGAAAAGGAGGATCGTTCAAAGACGGTATGTGTATACAGTCTCATTACCATAATGAACATACGCTGGATATGTAAACATTCTCTGGTTAGTCCCAATAAAATGTTAGTTGCAGTGTTGAGTGTTTGATTTTATTTGAGTATTAAGCTGATCTATAAAGTATTTTATTTGTACATTTACTTTAGGAATGAGTTATTGAGTGGCTCTTGGCATATTGTTAATCTAAGGAAATTCTTGAAGGTTTAGTTAGCATGTATTCAGCAGAAGCTGAGTGTAAATTGGTTGGGATTCAGAGCGACGCGCTCCGGGGGATCAGTTGGATTTGAACCCTCACAGAAGAGGTCTCTCTTCTCCGCCAGACCCCCGGCTGTACCAGGAGATCCGGGAGAGAGGTCTCCACTCAGAGGGGCAGAGTGGTGACTCAGAGCCCCAGGATGAGCAACCCGGAAGGGACATTGTGGTTAAGAGCTACCGACCCACACAGCTTACCTGGAGCCAGCTTCCACAGGTGAACCACATGGCTGTCTACTGGTCTAGCCATACTGGGCTGTAACTCTGCTGATCTTGGCCTATCGGGGAGTGAGCCAGACCTCCTGGGAGAGGGGAGCCATCTGCTCTATCTTATCTAGTTATAGCTGCTTAGAGTTGAAAAAGGACTGCCATCAGAAGATAACAAAAAAAATGCACTATTTACACTTAAAGTTTATTTATTTGGGTGCTGTCGTGTGTATGAACCCTGAGTAAGCCATTTTCAGGAGAACTTGGTTTACCGGTTTGTTCGAGGTCATTAAGACGCACGTGGGCGGAGCCTGTCGGCTCCTGTACTGTTGGCGTTGCTCCCATAGGAGCGCCTCCTCCAGGTCAAAGTGAAATTAGGTCGTTAGGTTTACGGGCAACATGTGGGCACTGGGTGGCACTGAACATAACTAACATTTCTGATCCCTCAACAAATAGAATGAAGAAATGTGGCACTGGCTGCAGTCAGGCTCAAAATGTTCAGTGTGGTTTATTGCCATGTGTACAAAGTCCATTCTTACTTGCTTGTTTCTCACAGACTATAAGTCCTGGCAAATACAAGACAGTAAATGGAAAGCAAAATGAAAGCAAGCATAGCTGGCAACAATGGCTAAAACAGCGGCACCATAGACAAACACTGAGAGTGTGTGTGTGTGTGTATGTAATATATAATTACACACACATAAACACATACATATGTATATCCTTCACTCCTCCAGAACCATCTCTACTGTGTTTAGGTCTGGTGCCCAGGTCATGTGATGTGGCAGTATCACGCTCCTTTGTAGGAGGCTTGGTCTGTCCATACCTTTCCCTGGTACTATAGGTTTTGGATTCATGTGAGGCGTGGGCAGGTAATGCAGGTGTGGTTATGACCTTGTGAGCAGTTTGCACCATAGTCTGCAGTGCGTTGGGGTTGCCATGCCAGAATGTTTTGTAGCTTGTGACAATGGACTTCATGGACATCTGTTTCTCAATCTGTTCCTCGGGGTCCCGGGGAACTGGGAGGGGGCAAAAATGTGGACTGTCGGGGTCCTTGCGGCCCGAGCTGAGAGAATTTACCAGACGTCTGCCTTGTTTGTCTCTGTTGAGTTGAGATATGGTGTGTCTGAGTGAGGTTCCCAGCTGACTCCCAGGAAAGTGAAGCTGATGACCTTTCTTCACAGCGTGGCTCAGCAGGTTAGGACACTGTGCCTTTGTTTGGTTCAAATCCCAACGTCAGCAGTGATTTTACCGTTGGGCCCATGTGCAGGGCTCATAACCTCTAATTGCTTAAGGGACCAGCTGACCCTTATTTCTCAAAAATGTGTGACTTTGCATTAAGTGTCTGCTAAATAAGTTACTTGTAATTATAGAAGGGAGTGTTGGATGCCTTCTGCCTACGGTAGCCAATGATCTGCTCCTTGGTCTTGTTGGTACTAAGGGAGAGATCAGTACCAGTAAGACCTTCTGTCGTCCCTGCTGGATGCCTCATTGCCATTCGTGGTTAGGCTTGCTCAAACACGGTAATGGTGTTGGAGCAGAGATTGGCCTCGCAGTCGTTAAGTGAAGAGCACATATTGGGAGTTCAGGACGTTGCCCTGTGGTGTGCCAGTAATGAGGGTTACAGTGAGAGAGGTGCTTCTCTCAGTTCAGTCTAGCTGGGGTCTTCAGGTGTGGATGTGCAGGATGGGTGGTTTGTGGCCCTTGTCATGACATCCTTATCATCCAGGCAGTCTGGGATGATGCTAGGAGCAACGACAGTTTTGTCAAATTCATGGAGCTTGATTAAAAGCAGTGTAAACAGGGCACCGGAACTGGATGGACAGGGATTTCAGCTTTTCTGTTGTGACCAAGTGGGCTTGAAAAGCACAGTTTTTTTTAAATTTTTTTTTTTATACTGAGCACACAGTGGCTCTGTGGGCATCGTTAATGCCTCGCTACTCCAATACTGTTTATTTATTTATTGAAACCAGCCTCCACAAAAAATATGGAAATAATAAATAGATGTAACAAATTAAAATGAAATTTCCCATTAAGTACCCAACCAGGCTACCCCACACCTGGATCCCTAAAAAATTCTTCCATAGGAATAACCATTAACATTACAAGGACAGCACAGCATTCTAGTGTGGAATTACCTTACATTATTCTTTAAAATAGGATACTGAGCCAGAAATGGAAAGCGGAAGAAAAAAGAATAATTAAACATAGTATGCCTTTATTTGCAAATTTTATTTACAGTTTTCGAGACTACAGAAACTGGATGGGCCATGGGTAAATCGAAGGAGAGTAACTAAGAGTAACAAGCTTAAAAACAAATGCAGGTTAATAACTTCGAAACAATGTTAGTAAAATGTTTTTATTAGCAAAACAAACCACAAAATCAAATTAAAAAAAAACTTTACAGTAAATTATTTTTTCTGTATATTTTTGTTTTGTGATCTGTTAATATTTTGTGACTGTCAGGATTAAAAACGGACTTTATGAATGTAGTTCAAATGGTTCAAGAGTAAGAAGCATTTTATTTTGGGTATGTCTTGTATTTTTATAGATATATTTTTAAATGGTGGGGGGATGCTTGAGAGATTGGGTAGAACACTTGTAAGCATATCTACTGTTTCTGTCAGGTCTGGAAGAATCATCCACCCTGTACCTATGGGCTACAGTACTGTAGGAAATCGGGTATTGGCATGTTTTTAGGATTTTGGCCCTGACTTGGTACCGAAGTATTGGTTCTCGCGACATTCCTTGTATATGTGTTTATTTCTTTGGGTGCCTGTGTCCTGTGGTGCACTGGCATCTTACTGTATGTCCTGTGCTTTCTGGTCGATGTATTCAACAAAAATGGAAGTAAAGAACATCATCATAGATAGTCTGATTCTCACTACTATCACTGTGGGATCTACACCTTTTTCCTGTTGCTCGTTATGCTTCACCTGAAACCCTGTCCTAATGTCTGTGCTCTGCATGGGGGTCTTATGACCCTGTGGTGTTTATCAGACGGTCTGTCTTTCAGGTGCAGGAAACGGGCATCCTTCATTCCATCACGGTGGAGGAGAGGAAACGGCAGGAGGTCAGTGAATCTTCCAGAATGTGCTGGAACTTGCCTCAAAATGAAACTGGAATCAGTCAGTGAAGTGCCTGAGGTGATGTGGCGTGATCCTTCCCAGCTAAGCTTAACATGTCACTCCTCTGCGCACGGATGGACCCGCCCTGTGGAAATGGCGGGCGGCCGCACCCACCGCTGAGCCGTTTCTTTACTTGTGGCGCCCCACACCCATGCAGGTGCCTGCCTGCTGCTTAGCCACGCCTCACAGCTCTGAATGCCCTCAGAGGCTCATATTTCACCGCTGTTTGTACTGTGAAGACACTAATGATTACACCACGGTTGGACTGCTTCCCGTTTCTCTGAAACATGATTAGCTGGTTGTTAATTCATGCTAATGGCATCATCAAAATTTTTCCTGCTACGTGAACTCTGCCGTACGGTGGCGAAATGCCATCACTACATCTTTCCCCCCCACAATTGAGTTATAACTGAAATTGGGTCTCTTAGGCTTTGTTTTATCTCGGGTGGAATATCTTTGTTCAACTGTGCTCGGTTGAAAAGAAAATAGTATCATTTGCCTACATTTTGCACATACTGTACAGGTGGCCAGTCAAAAAACTTTGAAGCCCTTCTTCTCAGTGTCAGCACAGTTACTGTGGTTCGCCTTTTTTAGGGTAGAACTGTTCAGATCTTTAGATTATTTTTTGTTTTGTATACGTATTTTAGCACCTGTTGCATCCACAAAATTATTTATTTCCTTGTCTAAAAGCTAAACATATATTTAGTGGTGATTGATGGTAGGGCTGATGCCACTCTGGGCTGAAAGCAGAGCCGGCTCTGAGGTGCGGCTGTGATTGGCTGCAGTCTCTGCTCCCGCTGAAGGCGGGGCCTTCTTGCTTTTTCCTCAGGCCATGTTTGAGGTCATCACCTCGGAGTTCTCCTACCAGCACAGCCTCAGCATCCTGGTGCGTCAGTTCAAGACCAGCAAGGAACTGCGGCAGACCATGACGCAGACTGAGCACCATCACCTCTTCTCCAACATCTCTGTCATTCAGGCCATCAGCCAGCGGTGAGAGCAAGGGGCTGCTGGATGCTTGGGTTTTATGCTTGGGTCTTCAGATGGTTGGACTCTCAGCTTCTACCTCAAGGCCGATAATGGGTGCAGAAGTTCCATGTCACCTGGTCAGTCTGCTGCCTGATAATACCTTGGGGTTAGACATCTGGGTAGACTTATGTATAATATGTATAATTTAAAATGGTTTTGAAAAATAGTAATTGTGCTGAAGAATGTTAATAGCCCTGGTTTTCCTTTGCTGCTACTTGATGGGCAGGCCTTTTGGTGTTCTGTTGAGATCTTGACTTGAGACTTGGTTGCTTCTTTATCCATGAGCGGCACCTGCAAGAACAATGGCCAATTGACTGAAAAGCCTTAACTTTGGTTCAAAGGCAGTACAGGGACCGGACTGGCACAGGTCAAATGCCGGGCAAGCAGTCATGGGCAACCAGCTGCTTTCTCAGTAATCAGCCATGGCACTGGAGGGCTTCTATCCAATACATTCCAGCAGATGGAGTACATAAGTGGTGCTATCCTAAGCAGGGCTGCAGCTATCGATTTATTTTAGTAATCGGGTATTCTATCGATTATTCCGTCAGTTTAATCGAGTAATCGGATAAGAAATACTTTTAAATGAAAGTGCAATAGTAACTTTTCAAAAGAGGAAAAAAGACAGGTCTCTTAAAATGAACAACTCTTTGGTTTTAATGGTTAAACTGCATACCATAATGATGGTATTTTAAATAATTCAACTGCGGAGCTACCTTCAGTCATAACTATTAATTATGATAACCATTAACTGCTAATGCTGTGCACATATAAAAACAAAATATTATTTAGTATATTAATGATATTATCAACATACCGCTTAAAGTGCTTTGTAATTAGCAATGGGAAGGACCGTGATTCTATGCCGTGAATGTCAATGTTTGGAACTGTTCACTGTCTCCGTGACTCAGAAGTTTGCCGAAAATGTCTCTGCCATTTTTTGTAGACGGGAGTCAGATTGGGTTGCTACCCAATCTGTACAGCCTTGTTGCTACCTGATCTGTACAGCCCCGCCACTCTGTTTTTTTACACTTGTTTTTTGTTTTTTTTTTGTACCACTTTGCTAGACGTAATACAGTGAAATCACACTGCGACAGTGATAATCCTCCGTGTGGATTAAACGAAGCATCGAAGCAAAGAATTTGCATCGAGGATTCTTTGTAATCGAGTTATTCGAATTACTCGATGAATCGTTGCAGCCCTAATCCTAAGCATGTGACTGAATGAGCCAGTCAGCTGCCTGGACATTGAAAGGTCTTGGTCTGAGGCTGTGCTACTTGCTACTTGTAGGTAATGCATTGAGACATAAGAGGCATGTGTAGATGTGCACACTTGGAAAAGTTAGGCAGTAGCACAAGGATTCTCATACTTTTAATTCTCCAGGATGTTGGAGGGGGATCTCCTTGCTCCTTGCTTGTTCAGTGAAAAAGTTGGTTTGATGTGGATGTTCTTTTGAACACCCAGGAAACGGGTCACCGTTTCAAAGATGGAAACCTTTAACAGATCTGTGAAAATGTTTGATTGCTGTTTTCCAGGTTCTTCCAGGAATTGGACCTACGGCACCAGGGCAACCCTGTAATAAGGGACATTTGTGACATTGTGCAAACGTATGCCACCCACCACTTCCAGCCTTATATCACCTACTGCTCCAATGAGACCTTCCAGCAGAGGACCTTGCAGAAGTTGCTGTGAGTCCTACCCCCCCTCGTGGATGGGGCCTAGCTAAGAGCCCAGTACACTTTATTAAACCCTCAATAACCTTCTGACCATCCATATATGAGCCGAAACATTATAATCACTCCTGTCACCTAATTTGTAAAAATGCCACAACTCGTTGCGTGGGGCATATCAGATGGTAAGCTGATATTCAGTCCTTGTAGCTGACGTGTTGAATGCCGAGGAACTGGGCAGGGATAAAGACCTGAGTGAATGTGATAATGGCCTGATTATGGCCAGATGACTGGGTCTGAGTGTCTCTGAAATGGCTTGTGGGGTGCCTTGGTGAGACTGAAAGGTCTGAGGAGGGAAAACCGTGATCCGCCTATAGGCCAAGACTCATTTACGTGGGATGTGAACTGGCTATCCCATCTGGTTCACACCAACACACGTGCTACTATGGTATAAATCACAGATCTTTTTAATGATGGTAATGTGCGTGGGGCCAGGTGTGCTGCAAATTTTGGGCCCCATGAATCCGTATCATATTGGGCCACCAACCTGGACAAATTCAACTATGCTCCAAATTTTTGCGGGCCCCTGACTTGGAATCATGATCTTGGCATGGATCTCAGTTGCGTAGGGGGTGGCATAGCCGCAGATCGACCTGTTGCTCCAACGCATCCCACAGATGTTCGATAAGTACCCAGCCATCCATGAGATGCAGCAGGAAACGGGATTCATGGAAATGGGCGACTTTCGTTATTGAAATAGGCTCCTGTTCTGATGTTTGTGTGGCCATTGTAGGTGCTTTTCAGTGGCGGGCCCCCTAACTGGCCTGAGGCTACGCAGCCCCGTAATGTTCTGCCTGTTTTCATATATAACCTTGTGTGACTGGCTCAGGCGCATTGTTGACTAAGAAATATCCTCTCTGTCTGTCTGACAGCGCGAGCAACACGGCATTTAAAGAGGCGCTGAAGCGAATTGAGACCAGTGTGGAGTGCGGAGGGCTGCCCGTCATCTCCTTCCTGATCCTCCCCATGCAGCGCGTCACCCGGCTGCCGCTGCTCCTGGATGTGAGTTGTGGTTTCTGTGCCGCTGACAGCATCTCGGCACACGTGTCCTGCGGTCAGAGAGTGAATAATACCGAAATGTGAAGTGATCTAATAACGGCACGCATGTAAAAAAGCAAACGGAGTATGTGCCGTAAAAGGGTAACAAATAAATAAAATAAATGAGCAATGATAAATGATAAAATGAGCAACATAACTACAGAACATATGACTAATAATGGTGATAATGCGATTAATAATAGTGAATGATTTTTGGTATTAATTTTAATTTTAAAACTATATTCATTATTTTATAGACCATATGTCAGAAGACTCCTGAGAAGACTGTTGAGCACCGGTCTGCTATGTTTGCACTAAAGGCCATAAGCAGGGTAACCGGGGGGGGCTGTATGCAGGGTGCTGGGGGGGGCTCGGCCCAGCACTCTTCCCTGCCAGGGGGCCATTTCTGTTTTGGCAAAAGCTCATTTTGGCATATGAGTACATGTGGCGAATGATGTTAAGGATGCGGAAATGTGGAATGCTCGCCCCCAGCTGGTGAGGAAGTGCAATGACGGCGCCCGCACCATGGAGAGGACGGAGCAAATGTACACCATTCAGAAGCACTTGGACTTCGGGAAGATCAAGGTGCTGTTGTCATGGCGATTCCTTAACCCCCAGGCTGTACTTATTCTTGTTGCATTGTTCTGTTTTCAGAATGATTATTGTGCTCAGCTTCACAGTATAACAAAAAAGCTTTTTGCTACTCTCTGTGCTTTAAAGGAAAAAAAAAACTGATAATGAATGACAGTAAAAACAGTAATAAACCAGACAGAAGGAGGGGAGTACAGGATGTAGATAAATTGGTATGTGCAAAATGCAGATAGTACCTAAGGTAAGTCTACAGGCTTAACTTGGATTGCATGAACCCTTAGACCCTGTGGTATGGTTCCTATTTCAAAGAAAATGTTAGTTTTTTTTTATATAAACGGGAGCATATGCTGTGATGTCTGATTGAAAAAAGTCTTCTTAGATTCTTGCTTTGTTTGTTTGAAATTATGTAGCTCCTGCTCCAGTAGAGCTTACTCTTGTACCTGGGCATTCATTGGAAGTCGGCTCCTCGTATGTGACGCATGCCGTTTGCCTTGGAGAAGTAGCTAAGTGTGAGTGTGATGTGAGTGCCGTGTTTGCCGCCTTCTCCTCCAGCCTTTTCCCCTGATCTCTGCCTCGCGCTGGCTGCTCAAACGCGGGGAGCTGGTCGTCTGCACCGAGGAGCTCAGCATCTTCTGGAAGGCCTACAAGAGCCAGAAGAGTTTCCACTTGCTCCTGTTCAACGATGTGCTCATTGTGACGAGGAAGAAGAGGTGGGTTGCCGCCTGGGTTATAAGTCAGGCCTGTGTAGACGGCGCATGCACAATAGTCACCGGGGCCTTAGGTGACTGGCGTATCCTTATATTTAATAAACGTGTCGGACATTAAACTGCAGAAAGTCCCGCCACACGTTTACCGCGTTTATCCACAATATCTCCTCGTTTAAAAGATGTGGCTGCCGAGCTGTGCCTTTGTTCACTGCCACTTCAGTGCTTATCGATTCCATGATTTACCAGAACGCTAGCATGTAGCGCGATCTGCTAACAGAATATAAGTACACGCCGATTACTAACTTTTGGGTGTCACAATACATCCATCCATTTTCCAACCCGCTTTTTCCAATCAGGGGGGTCCGGAGCCTATCCCGGAAGCTACGGGCACGAGGCGGGGAACAACCCAGGATGGGGGGCCAGCCCACCGCT
>JAODKL010000107.1:3789897-3801379 GCA_026780765.1 Petrocephalus schoutedeni | reverse complement strand
ACCTACGGGCAATTTAGGAACTCCAATTAACCTCAGCATGTCTTTGGACTGTGGGGGGAAACCGGAGTACCCGGAGGCTCTCATAAAACTTTTAGGCGTACTATAAATATGCTTATCAAATTTACTCCCGAAAAAGCTGGCATCTGGACAAATGTTTGCGCCCGTCATCTAAAGCCTTGGCGATTACTGTGCTTGTGCCATATTATCGCGGTTATACCCCATTGTGTTACTGTGCAGCCCGTATACCGTGCTTCGTGATTTTGTATTGGTCTGGGCATCTTCCAGTGAAGGGAGCTTCACTGTGATTGACTACGCGACTATGGACAATGTGGAGGTGGAGCTGGACGGCTCGGATAAGCAGCAGTCTCAAACATCCAAGCAGGGCAGCCCCACCCTCTTCCCTCTGAAGCTGATTATGAGGAAGAACAGTGAAGGACGCACCGAGCATATCGCCTTGGCTGCCGAGTCTCAGTGAGCCCCACGCTTACGCTCATTTTTGCTTCGCCCATCGCTCTGCTGTTAATCTGCTGCTCCCCCCCAGACTCCCTCTGGTGGTTGTTTTCAGAAATGCACATGATGAACACAGCAGACTGCAATTTATATACTAAGAAGCTTGCTGTTCTGAGCAGCTCCAAAAAAATGTTTGCTGCAATTTAATTAGTCATGCAGTAACATGATATTTCAAAAAGAGGCTGGAGTGCTTAGAGTATCTGGCGGAAACTGGTGAAGTGATGGGTCAGGGATGCCTTGTTGATGTGCATTAATACTGGGGAGAGGGATTTTGTTCGTCCTTCAGCTTCTCCGCTCCTTCAGGTTTGAGCGTGCCCGCTGGGTGACAGCTCTGCGTAAACAGAAACAAACAGACCAGACTTCCAGTGCTGAGGGTGAGGTGCCTTCCAGGATTCTCTGGCACCCCTACTTCTCCTCGAACCCTGAGCTCAGAGCCGTGCCCTCTCTGATGCCCACAGGTCTGCCGCAGTGCGAGGTGAACAAGGCCTACATGCCCAAGGAGTCTGACGAGCTGGGTCTGCAGCAGGCTGAGGTCGTGTTCATCCTCCAGAGAGAGGAAGGTGAGGCTCCGCTCTTCGATTCTGGGATGTTGATTCACCCACTCGCAATACAGCCTCTCCTCCGCCATGATTTCTGCTCCGCCGGATTGGCAGTGGGCCTGGGGCTGTTGTTTCGAACCCGTTGCCGGTGCGGGTGAAGCCTTCGTGGTCTTCACAATGCAACAGCAGAGGAGAGCTGAAATGCTATGGATTCTAAGTGAATTTTGAAGAATACATCCAGGGCTGGACCATCTGCTATACTGGGCGTTTTTCCAGTGGGTCGATGGGTTTGTGGGCCAGAAAATTTATTGTAGATATGCATTTGTGTGGCAGTCCTGTATGGGTAGCCCTAACTGTTGTTTAAATATGCTAAAAAAGGGATACATTTTTTTAAATATGAAGCGAAATATGCTAATTTGGTGCGCGAGTATTTGTGGAACATTGACTGCCTCTTGGTTTAAGTAGGGGTGATGTGTGCAGAACAGCCTATTGGGTTCCACTTCATCATGAGACACCCCCCCCCCCCCCCCCCCCCCCCCACTGCGCAGGCTGGTACTATGGGGAACGGATGCGTGACGGAGAGAAGGGCTGGTTTCCCGCGAGCTGCGCCACTGCGATCACAGACCGCGCAGTTGCGGAGGGCAACATGAAGCGCATGCGCAGGCTGCGTGAAACCAACGTGTGACAGACCAGGCACCCGCATCCCACGCCGAGACGGCACCAGGCTGCAGCCCACCGTCATTCTGGCTTTGGACATGGGAGACCCAGGGTCTGTAAAATGGATTATTGTGAAATAGTTTCTGAATTTTTTTTTTTTTAAATGTACATAAGTGAGTTTGTAGCAGACGGGACACTAATGGGCAAGGAATCTGGGCCAACTTTTTTCAAATGTGCTCAGGTAAGCCGTGCATGAACTTCAGCAGTAGTCAGTAACGTGATATTTGAAACAGCTGAAATGTTTTTTTTCCGTAAATGCATTTATTGTTAAATGTTTTACCTTAATCAGACCACTTTTTGTCAACTTCCCGTCTTCCCCAAGGAGTACGATTTATGGCTGTATCTCGTAATAAAAACAACGATATGATTCTCCCTTTGACTTTTATTTGCGCTTGCCTTGTTAAAATTCATGTTGTACACATATAAAGTTTAAAAACGTCAAATTGACCAGATATCAAATTACTTGTCTTTAAAAACTTGTGTAAAAACTTAAGACCGATTTTTAGAAAAATCTGCCATTTTGGAAAACAAAATTTGACCTGTTACATAAAAGTAAAGGAAAAGAAATCGAGCTGCATAGGTTTTGCAGGCAAATTGGTGGGATTCTGGTCATGGTGCAAGCTTTCAGTGTCAAGTCTGTTCCTTATTGCTCAGATCTTCAGTGGTTCTTCATTCTGACACCTGAAACAGAAAATCTGCATTATCACATTCACTCATGTGCTTTCACAAAGCAGCCATTTTAAGCATCTTAGGCAGCTGAATGTTAAACTAGAGCTAAGTATGATCACGGGCATTTGAACCAGCAACCTCCTGAACACAGACTGACTCCCTCGACTACTATGTTGCACTTGTGTGAAGTAGATGTCTACACCCAGGTGAATCTGAACTCATTACTGCAGCAGATCTCTGAGGGTAGTGTCCCAGCAAACTGGGCTGAATTCAGCTCAACATCCACAATCCCAGGCTATACGGGAATCGTGGAAAGAGCCAAATGAAGCAGTCAACCTGTTCGGTCGGATCCACTGCGTTATCACTTCCTGTAGGTTCTCCATCAATGGGATTAAGGGGGGGCCTAAATGTGCTTACAGAGTGCGCTGAGCTGGGCGGCTCAGTGTCTCTAAGCGGTGGACCCACCCGGATGATGGTCGAGATGGTCAGCCGGTGTGTGTCACTCGGTGCCGCCCTGCTGCTCGGCGTCGGGAGCGGGTGGCTTCTCTGGCGCCCTGCCAGCCGCCTTGTTCTCCTTGCCGTCTTGGGGCCTTGTGCCGGCAGAGGTGGCCTGCGGGCGCCTGCGCCGGTAGTTGAAATTGCGGCGGTAACGACGCTGGCAGGTGTCCTGGGCGTCCTTATCCTCCTCGGCTTCCCGGGGCGGTCTGGGACGGGGGGGAGCCCTGAGTGGATACATGCAGATGAGAGGTAATTATGTAAGTAATTAGTATTTAAGGGAACAAACTCTGAATAAATATTGAAGTGATGAATAAAAACCATAAGTTGTGCTCTAAAAAGAAATGTCTACAGAGAAATGGACATTATCGACAGACACTGACATTTCATTTGTTTTGTGGTGAAGAAAGTAATCTAGTCTGGTCTGCAAGCTTCGTATCACAAAACATCAGAAAACAAAAAGTGGCTGCAAAACCAGGACTGGGCTGCATAGTAACATCAACCTACTACTGTCCTATAAAAATCCAGTTTAACACTTGGTTGATGGGGTGTAAAAACAGGTCATATACCCCCAAAATGTGGGAGTAATTCCTTTTAGATAAAGCAAGTTTTTTTTATTTTGATTTCTGTTTGTATGTATTAATCCTGTTCAATTTTAATATCGGCAATAAGACTTGCCATGTGCAGGGGGGTCCTACAATATTTCTCTAATGAAGATCAACAACTTTCGCCAGAACTTTTACACACCATCATAGGAAATAAAGTAGGTGAGCTTTGCAATTTTAAGGATTGTTCCTTCACAAGATTATCTACTATACATTTAAAAAATCAGTCTAAGGTATACTACCACTGCTTCAGCATCAGCTCTGCATACGCTCTCCAAGACCATCAATTTTTGCCCTTGCTGTCGGGATTCACTCAGTGTGGTGGTTTGTGGGAAATATATCGACAAAGGACAAACTTGAACAAGAGCTACTTCACCATTCACTGTAAGAAAGTATTGTGGATTCCATAGAGACAATACTGAGCAAAAGCAAGTGATGTTGGCACTGCTTTGTAACACCACCAGATTATTTCACTAAAATAAATTCTATACTTTCATTGATTTTCAACCCTGTTTTTTTACTTTATAAATACTGCAACATTTGAAAATTCTGTTCAAATGAGGCTGTAAGGATTTTCTTAAGCCCTGGCTGGGCCTGAACGGATGAGGAGAGGAAGCAGACCTGGCTGTGAACCTTGGCCGAAATCCGCGGTAGTAGTTCTGCCTCGCTGGTTTGGCGCTCTGTTCTGGGCCAGCCTGGTTCTCTTCATCTTCACCTCCCTGCAGTGAAGCACACAGAATAAGCACCACTGCCTCTGTGGCTGAGCTCAGAACAGAATCAGAACCAGGAGAATCCTGCCTCTGATCCATGCAGAGCTTCCGTGTTCACCCTTCTCACTGACTATTACCTCTAAACTGCCCATAGAACAGAGTTTTCCAATCTGGTCCTCAGGGACCCAAGAAATGTGGATTGCCTGCCAGGGACCTCTGAAGGAGCATAACATGGACCAACTGTGGGCCCCTGAGGACCGGATTGGGAAACACTGCCTTAGAGTCAGAATGAGTGCCCAGTACTGGATGGACATCCAATCCAGGATATTACCCTATGCTGCCGGGGACAGACTCCAGTGCCCTCTGTGACCCAAACCAGGTGGATGGAAACCAGTATATCCGTAAACCAGTACTTGAAAGACTGCAACACTTTGTCAAAACCTACATCCCTTCATTTGGCAGATATTATTCTCTCATTTACTATGATTAATTAGACAATTCTACATATGTTTGACTTTTGAATCACTTTGTCAGAAATTTAGCTTGACACCAAAATAGCTTATATCATTAGAAATACAATCACCACAAACAACAACAACAACAGCAACAATACATATAGTCAATCCATCCATCCAGGTACAAGGTCATGGGGTGGGGATCCTCAGTGTCTCTGAGGTGTTAGGGATGAAGTGATGCCCCTTTTCAGCTAACATAGGGGCTCCCAGCCCCCAGTCTGTGGCCAGTATCCCATCGGACTGTAGAACGTTGGAATTTTGCAGATCTGATACATTTTCATTATCAAATTTTTTTTTTTTTTTTTTTTACAACTGCTCACATTCACTCATTCAGTTCACTCCTGAAACAAATTAAACTGCCGATTCTGCCACCCCTACAGACATCGAAAGTTCGGGGCACCCTTCTTTAAAGCGGAAGCGAGCGGGACGCACCTCGGTCACCTCTCCCCGCTGCGGTGCCGTCGTGTAGGTGGGCCGGCGGCCGTAACGGCGGTGGACGAAGTACGGCGGGTAGCGGCGGCGCCCGGGGAAGGCGGGCCGGCGCTGTTGAATGGGCTGCGGCTCGCTATCCGCGCCACCCTCCGGGCCTCCCTGCTCGTCCCCCTCCCCGTCGCTATGGTAACTCTCTGGGTAGTCGCGCGCAGGGCCCCGGCGCCGCGGGTAACGGCGGTAGCGGTTGCGGTCGGCGGCGTACTTGCTCCCCTGGACTGGGACCCCCCCTGGCCCGGTGACGTTAGCGGCCTCTGCACCCTGAAGCACCGTTTCACAGGAAGTGACACAAAACAAAGTGACATAACTGCGTGCGTCGCCTGTTTTACCCCACAGACAAACTCTCTAAGAACATCTGCCCTGGTCAATTTAACCCGTTTAAGAGTTTTGTTTTTAAATAAATAAATAAATAAATAAATAAATAAATTCAGGTGTAAATAAAAGTTCAGCTCCCAAGAAGACAATGAAAGCTGAAGACATCAAACCTGAAATTAAACAAATACAAAACATAAGCGTTTATGTTAAGTGATAAATTTAAATTTGTTCCAATTCACACCACTGTTGTGAATCCCCGTCTGTGTTTGTCTCTCTTTTGCAGTCACATATCTTCACACCATGCTCTGTTATTACCACAAACGTGCCCCCCAGCACGCAGACAGCCGCGTTACCTTCTCCCCCTCCACCACATCGAATTCCACTGTCTCTCCATCTCCAACACTACGAAGGTACTTCCTTGGGTTATTTTTCTTTATTGCAGTCTTAAAACCCAGGGGAAAAAAAATAATGTCATTGATTTCCGAAGCATCAGAACAAGAACTGTAGAGATGTATATGTATAACACACACATACCTGGTGTACAAAAACATCCTCTTTTGTATCATTCCTTGTAAAAAAAAACAAAAAAAAACACAAAGCCCATTAATGAATTATTATTCCCTTTAGCAATGCTGAGCTAAGGCATCGCACAGGAACTGGGTCTGGATCAAACTAGCTTACAGACTGAATAATCCTTCCAGGCGTAGTACAGTGATCATGCTGCTGACTGACGCAGCAGTGGAGTAAGCACATAACAGCTATAACAGGATTAGAAAGGTCCCTGGCTTATAGGTCATATCTATGTCCTCGCTGGAGCGGAGGGCATTACCTGTTGATGAAACCGTATCCATTTCTTACGTTGAACCACTTGACTGTACCCAAGACCTTTGTTGCTGGGAAAAAAACACACCACATGTTTAATAAAGGTGGTTATTGGGATAGGGTGTGTAAAATGATGTAGGTAAGGTTAGATGTATTAAAATGTCCCTACTATGTAAATGTTTACATGCAAACTAAGTAAATAAGAAACCCAGAAGCAGAAGCCTCATGAAGTGCTGCGTTTTCTCAAGTAAAACATGCGAAGATTCTGACAGTCAGCCCAGTTCTGAGAAGCACTATATATATATATATATATATTATACACATATACATACATATACACACACACACACACACACACAATAAAGTGCCCAAGAAAAAAAAAAGAAAAAAAAAATTTCTACTGATTTTACAGGGTCTGCAAAAACGATCTGACCTGGTATAGACTCATACAAAACAGAAAACGTGAGATAGGAACGCTTATATTATATTGTCAGTACTTAGTGAATGAGATTTTTTTTAAGGAGCGGATAATGGACTATAACGGCAAATAGAGGCGGGATTAACCAGCCAGATGCATATAAAGGCACGATCAGGTCGGATGCTGTAACCGGTTTATCGCCGGGGTGACCACATCCAATGCCGCATCTAACCGACGGTCGATTCTAACCCACGAAGCATCATGTGAAGACACTGCCCGGATAAAACAAAGAGGATAAGGAGGTGGAAGAGCGGGGACCCTCCTTAGGGGATATGATTTACGCATCGGCCGAATGCGTGCGTCTGTACAGCAGCCGGCCCTCCGGATCAAAGCGAGACCGCCGAAGACCGCCTCGGGGGTA
This sequence comes from Petrocephalus schoutedeni, assembly GCA_026780765.1. Classification (NCBI taxonomy): domain Eukaryota; kingdom Metazoa; phylum Chordata; class Actinopteri; order Osteoglossiformes; family Mormyridae; genus Petrocephalus; species Petrocephalus schoutedeni. The sequence goes on along the minus strand of JAODKL010000107.1, from coordinate 3,794,154 downwards.
CATGGCTAATTATCTGCACTAATCCCCTCAGACTCAGAATGGCAAAAATCGCTCTGCAAACAAAAACAAACCCATTCAGCCCCAGAACCCGCATGGCGGACATTTTGAATAAAACCTCCCAATCCGGAGGCGCCCGGTATACATTACGCGCCGGTTCCTGGCCCGTTCGCTCGCTAGACGGCTCCAGCCCGGTCAGGCGCATGCCGGGCCCGCGGTCCTTTCTTATACTACCCATGTAATCCCGGATGGCCGTAGAAATCCGGGCGGGTGAAAAGAGCGCGGATGCGCGGCGCAGAGGCGGCCGATGCCGGGCCGCGCCGACCGAGACAAAGGGACAATGCGGCGGGGCCGCGGCCGCCCCAGCGCGCCTATCCTCCACACCGGCTCCGGAACAGGCCCGCTAGCCGGCACCCAACCGAGCCGCCGGCGGTCAGGCAGCAGGCGCTCCCCCGCAATGGCGCGGATGGGGCTCCGCTTCCAGGCTGGGAGTGACGGGCACCGTCGGCGGCCGCCGCGGGTCTCCCGGCGACGGCAGGATGCGGCAGCCGGGCGCAGTTCGGCCGCCCAGCGGGCCTCCCCCACCGCACCGACGCAGACCGTCCTCCGCCCTGCGCCTTAGTGCCTACATAAGGCGCCTAATTATTACTGCATACGGTCCGTGGGAGTAGGCGTGACGGTAACGACACGCATCGTTAATTATCATTATCATCATCATGATAAATATCCACACCTTGCTGGTGATGCGCTCCAACCCAAAAGAAGCCCCAGAGTGAGCCCCACACGCACAGCTCGCTGCTGCGGACCCGCTGCGGCTCCATATCCGCTTACCGATAACCTTCTTACTCTCCCCCGCGGTGGTGGCGGCCGCCGGGCTGGACGGCCTCTCATCCTCAACGACAGGCTGTGCCGGTTGCTGTGGCTGCGATTCGGCCTCGCTGTTCATGGTCGGTTCTGGTTGGTGATTTAGAACTGGTGCCGTCGGTGGGTTTTTCCCAAGTGTGTTTCCCGGTGCTAGATGGTAACCTGGGCCGGTGGCGATGGGGGCTGCAGCCTTCGGGCTCTCACAGCGCACCTTCCTCCGCTCCCGTTGCCGATCGAACTGGGCTGGTTGCAACTTGACGCCGCACAAAATTACGGGCGCAACTCCCGCCCACGCTAGTCATTGATTTGTCAGAATTACGACTCGCCAACGTCATTCCCCGGTTTTCTTCATTTTCATTGGTCAAATCAATGGCATCATTGGTCAAATTATGGCACTCTTCCCCGACTTGGACAAGGAAAAGGATGGAACTACCGCTACATGACACTAGAGCAAATCTCATTCCATAGTAAAGCGTTTAGTAAAACTGTATTGCAATCAAATTGTATGGCGCCCAATAAAAACCCATCGGGGGACAATCAAAGAGTGACTTTACAATGATCTATTTCAGGTAACTGGACAGTAAATGAATAACCACAACAAGGATTAACGTGATATAACTTGATGTAAATAGTTATTTAAGGGCGATATTTCAGGAGAATTTGTATGTAGTTTAAATTATTTTATCAAGGCTGAGTGATCATCGTTACCAATGATTATAAAATACTAAACCTGTAGGCTGACCAAGCCCAGTGTTTATTACGGTATTGTCACTATAAAACACTGTTCTCGTCGAAAGGTGAAGAGACTGTAAAATGGACTGTTAATTTATAAACTAGCTGGTGAGCAGACACTCACCGGGGACTCCGGAAACTGCTGGACAAGACTGCAGACCGTCTTGGCTAAACGGACGCGCACTTGTAGCAGCAGACGGGGACGGTGGTTAACCGGTGACGCACATTCACAGAACATTCATTTGCAGTACCCACTGTGCAATGCCATTTCTTTCCGAACAGTTACTTGGAATTCCATGCAATGTTTCCCTGACATTCTTTGCACCATTACTGTTTCCCATCTTTTATTGCAATTGTCTATTCATGTATACATGTCTTTATTTATATCTAATGTATCAGCCATCTATATCATGGCTTGAAATGATGAGTACGTAATAAAATGACCAACTATGCACTCAGCGTTTGAAATGAACAAAGCATGCCATACGAATCCACAAGAAATCAGTGGTGGAAAATAACGAAGCACAATTACTGGCATAACAGTGAATATATTTTTTTCACATATACAGTACAGGGCAAAAGTTTGGACACACCTTCTCATTCAATGTGTTTTCTTTATTTTCATGACATTGGTAGATTCTCACTGAAGGCATCAAAACTATCAATGAACACATGTGGAGTTATGTACCTAACAAAAACAGGTGAAATAACTGAAAACGTTTTATATTCTAGTTTCTTCAAAATAGCCACCCTTTGCTCTGATTACTGCTTTGCACACTCTTGGCATTCTCTCGATGAGCTTCAAGAGGTAGTCAACTGAAATGGTTTAGACATGAAAATAAAGAAAACACATTCAATGAGAAGGTGTGTCCAAACCTTTGGCCTGTACTGTATGTCCTTGAGTAGATTTAGAATTTTAAAACGTATATTACTGCAGCTATAAGTTCACATGCTCAAGCTGTAAGTGTTAATAGGAGTTCTTAATTATAACTTTGCCTTGTATTTATTAGGCTATATCAATGTAAACAAAAAACATGGGAAAATTTGAACATGTCTACTATTAATTAAAAATAAAATGCTTAAAATGTTATGTCTAAGGCAGGGGTCTCCAACTCCAGTCCTCGAGAGCTACTGTCCGGTAGGTTTTCTATCCGACCTGGCTTCTGATGAGCCACACCAGGTCCTGGTATTTACCTGAGAACGGATGTGGCACATCAGAAGCCCGGCAGGGCAGAAAACCTAATACTAAGAATACTAATACCCGTTTTGATGTGTTTTTAATAATAGTGAGATTAGTTTATTTTCATTGATTATTAAATTCAGTACTTTGTTTTACCAGTATCAAAAACTCTAAGCTTCAAAAAACAGAAAACAAAAATTCAAAAACACTGGTGTAATATTAAGAAACGTGTTATGCAAGTCTGTACAATATATTCTGTAACTTTCACTGAAACCTTCATCTAGTGTTGTTTTCAATCTTCTCTTTTTTACCAGCATTAAAACATGAAGCCCCCCTCCAAAATGCACAATATACTGTATATGGTTCCAAAAACAGAAAATAAAACTTAAAAAACATTTGAGCTATAAAATTCAGTAACTGTCATTTAGTAGTTCTCTCTCTGTAACTCTTATGTTCACTGAATTATAGGAGAAAATCAACCTCCAATTTGACTCCAATTAGGTGACACTGGGTTGGTTTCCTGGACAAGGATTAAGCATAGATCTAGACTAAACTGTATTATATATGGAGAATACAAAATACAGTTTAGTCCAGGACTTTTTGAAAAAAGAAGCATCTTTGCATGCTCAGGTGTCAGCCTGCTTTTGGCCTCATCCACAATATTTCACAATGAGCTAAACAGTCTTTCACTTTCCACACTACTAGATGGTGCAGAGAGGTATCTTCGAGACATCTGAGCCAGAGTGGGAAATTCCACTTTGTTTACCACCCAGTACTGGAATGGACTCTCTCTACGAAAAATTGTAGTTTCTCCAATAGATGTCTCCAACTGTATGGAACCAGCAACTGAAGAATTGCTCATTGTTGGAGACACATGTTCACCTGTGATTTCAGCAAACATCGGGTCCCAACTACTGCCAGCCTGCTCCTTCCAGAGGGGTTTGTTAGGGGGTTTAGTGAGCATTTTGAATAATAGGTTAGTGTCAAGAAAGTTTGTTTATTTAGAATTCCATTAATATTTCTTCCCTCTTTGGTACTTATTTCTGTCCTTTTTTGTTAGCTCTGGATCAGCAGATATGGTAAAATATCTTCAAACTCTGGAGATAGTAAGTGTACTAGTTGATGTATCAGAGGATATTGAGCTTTCTATTGGACATTTTAACATTGAGAAGACAAATTGCTGTCAATACGGCAGAGCATTTTTTCAGATGGTCTTAATAGAAGAACTACCAATTTCAGAAGGCATTACTAAAAACATATTTTCAAACTTAGGATATAATAAGTGGGCGGCACGGTGGTGCGGTGGTTAGCACTGTCGCCTCCCTCCTCTGGGACCGGGGTTTGAATCCGGCCCAGTTCCATGTGTGTGGAGTTTGCATGTTCTCCCCGTGCCGTTGTAGGGTTTCGTCCGGGTACTCCGGTTTCCCCCCACAGTCCAAAGACATGCTGAGGTTAATTGGAGTTCCTAAATTGCCCGTAGGTGT
>JAODKL010000107.1:3777993-3789797 GCA_026780765.1 Petrocephalus schoutedeni | reverse complement strand
CCCCCATCCTGGGTTGTTCCCTGCCTCGTGCCCGTAGCTTCCGGGATAGGCTCCGGACCCCCCGCGACCCTGAACGGCAGCGAGGAAGACCACCCTGCCCCCTAATGACCAGGTGCTCCGCCTGGCCATGGCTGATGTGAGGAGAGTCAGAGTCAACTCACAGAAGGCAGTCGGACCAGAAAACAGTCCTGGTAGAGCTGGCAGATGTCCTCACAGACACCTTCAATATCTCTTGGAGCACCACTGTTGTTCCCACATGCTTCAAAGCCAACACCATCATCCCCGTGCCAAAGAAATTCAGTGTCCTGCCTCAGCGATTACCATTCTGTTGCGATTATCATCAAGTGCTTTGAGAGGCTTGTGATGAGGCACATAAAATCACAGCAACCCCCTTCACTGATTTTTCTGAATCATACATTTACAGTGATAAGACTCATGAGTCTTCAGTTTGCGCATTATCCAAACTGCTCAACGGATGATGCTATCAGCATCACCCTTCCCAGGGCCCTAACTGGCCTGGGCAAAAAGGACACTTATGTGAGAATTAGGGATGCACTGATACCAGCATTACTGTATATTACAATTCAAACTTGCTGCATTTTGTCTTGTTTTTTTTTTTTTTTTTGGCTGCCCAATCATATTTTGGCATCCTGTGAGAGACCTGGAACTCACCTGGAAACATTTGGGAAGGATAAAGGGAGAGAACAGGCGAGGATACGCAGAGGATGTTTGGACGTATTTTAAGATGAAGGACAATGACCGAAGCTAAGCAGACTGTAAGCTCTATTCTGTTAAGTGCCAAAAGGAGGAAGGGACAGCACGCCATTTAATGCAAGCAGTTTGGTCAAACATCTATAGATGCAGCATGGTGCAGAGTACACAGAGTTTGCTAATGCTAGCAGAGGAAGACCGCAACAACAAACTTCAGCACAAATTCTGGAGAAGCAAGAGAAAATGCAACTGAAGCATTATTTATATCAAACATTAAATAACTTAACTTCTTCAATAGCACACACTGGGACAGCACATGGTGGCTAGTCAGCAAAAAAAAAAGAAAGATTAAAAAAACTACGTGCTAGAACTTAAAAGCCAACAGCAACAGTCTAGAAAGAGTTTGGTAGGTCTATTCATTGAGTGAACAAATGAATCCAAATGAAATATTGGGGGGTGGGGTGCATGTCTCTCCCATTCTCCTGGCCGACAGTAAGCTGCAGAAATCACCTGCCAGTAATTTTTATTTATCGGAATTTAAATGGAGGTGAAGTATTATTATCTACATCTAAGAAACTGAATGGTCTAGAAGAATACTGTAGGATAAGTTTTGATTTACTGTTGTTTTGGCTGCACTATTAGTTTGAAACTATGCTCAAATATCCCACAGCAGCTGATTTTCCATAAAAATCTTGAAAAGACCCAACTGACACCTATGGTGTGCTGCTAAAAGTTGGACTAAAGCATTGCAGGAGCTCTCATAGACGGGGTAATGCTGCAGCTGAAGTACTGGGGTGGAGCGTGTGCAATGTGGCTGCCGTCCAGCAGAGGGCATAGCAAAGGCGCGAAGTCTTTCCTTTCCCCATAAGCGTTGCTAGGTTACGCAGTTATGAGAGGGTACTAGTGATACTGTCTTAATATTACTGTCGTCATGTTTAAACATTCACCCATTTTCCCTGAACCACTTCTTCAGTACAAACTGCCACAATGAAGCACAGATGGGATTCGAGCCGACTCATGGTACACACAGGCAATAATAGTCTACCTTGTAACAGTGGTAGAAACTGAAGCACTAAAGCAATGGACTGTCAGTGTCTCCCCCCTCCTGGATTTTCTTTTTTACTTTCCTTACAAAATATGTTAGACCCGCTTTATGAAACCACTCCAGTGTATAATGTGCGTGATAAGAGTTGTGTGAATGACTCACCATGATGCAAGCATTGGCCTACAGGCATGACAGTGAATATGAGTGAAGTGGTAGGCTGCATCTTAGGCCAGAGTGGGAGTACAGGGCGCTAGAAGGTGCCAGAGTGGACCTGATTCATCTCCTTGTACCGAAACACCCACTGCTGCAGTCACACTACTCATGAGTCTAATCACTGTGCATTTATGATTCAGAAAAATCTCTCGAGATTATGTAGGCCTTCATTGTGTCTGCTGGATTGACGGACCATACAAACTAAAGGTCGGCTGATATTTGTTTTTCTATAGCCGATGCCGATATTTAGACGTCTGGGTCAGCTGAAGGCCGATATATGCTGCCATTTTTTTTGGGCCGATAATTGGACGTTTTCCTCTCAATTTGCCGGCAGACTGTCAGTACTGATAAAGGTAAGCGTATTTGGAAGCGTCTAAACAGCGCCAGAAATCCACCAGTGGCCAAAAGAATATTACATCCGTACTGATAAGCACTACCATTGAAAATGAATGGGAAAAGTTAAGGGAAGTTAAGCTTAACTATCCGCACAAATGGACAAAGGATCCCGACGCGCTGCCTTGGCTTTCTTATGGGGACATTGTCAGCTACGAAATTTTTGGCATTATTGCGTACACGTTTGAAGTTTAAAAACAACAGATCTCTTGAAGCGCACGAACAGTTCGCTGCCGTCTGGGTGTAAGACCTCTTCACTTTCAAGAATTTTACAGGACAGCAGAGATGGCCTGGGGAAGAGGCGACAGCGGCACACGGTGTTTACATCACTTATTGTATGTAATTATCGGTTATTCGTTGCACACTACTGCGGCATGTACACAAATGCCATTTTCCCAGCATTAAAAATCAACACTAATCTTAACTGTCTTGAGTTCATTGTTTACAAGTCCCTCACGAAGAGGTTCACATCACCGGTAAATGTACTGTAGTTTGTTGTACATGTACATGGGAAAATAAGACATCCCCCGAAAATAAGCCCTAACGCGTCTTTTGGAGCGAAAAGTAATATAAGACTAATATAAGATCTTATTTTCGGGGAAACACAAGCGAATGCGAATTAAATTCACACCAGGAGCTGCATTATTTTGCTTTTTCACAATTCACTGGATATAATAATTGAAAAACCAAGGTGTGCATGTGATTTCACAAACACCCACGAATTTGTGAATGTGGAATTTACTTTGTTTTGTAATGTTTTAATGGAGTAAATTCAAAGATGATCTGTGAATATCTGGCGAATATCGAACCCACTGCTAATTTTACTCCGGTACTTACGCAAAGTTACGCAAAATTACCGGGAAAAGAGAGAAGCAGGCGAGCAAAACCTGAGCAGATGGATTTATTTTTGCATCTCAGTCACATTAACATTACCTTTTTTTTGCATGCGTCTACATATTTCTGCATCGAAAATACGGTCAAATAACCAATATACTTCCATCTTTTTCCTGGTACCGAGGGTGAAACTTAACAGTGTTAGTCAGACTAAATAATGAATTATAAACATGTCGCGGACTGTATAAATAAAATTATAAATCGACTGTCAGTCAAACCTATAATGCTAGATAAATTGATCATGATCGAATCGAGTCGCGGATTTCTCGGGATGAGTTCATTTTCTTCAATTACGGCCAAAAACGGCGTGCTGCCGTTAAGGTACAGTCAGAGGTACCTTAAGTTATTCTCTTCACTTTGGTTCTTAAAATCTCTTGTGCAACCGCTAAGGTAACTTTAAGGGATTCCATAAGTATAAGACCAAGATAAGGAGAAAAACTTAAATACTTACGTAAAAAATTTAAGAAAACCTTAAGGAGGACATGGGTGTTTTGTGCAACTGACTTGATTTTAAGGAAATCTTAACTTAAGGCGTTTTGTGCAACCAACTCCAGAATTGAAGCCGTTCCATTCTCTCCCAGGACTCGTATGAAAGTTCTGGCTGGGGTCCGGCACAGGCGGCATCATGGGTCACGTGTTCCACAGCAACTGGGCTGCCAGCTGACGTGCCTGTCTGTAAATCGGCATACTACACTCGGATATCGGCCGATGTCGATACATGAAAAAAATCGATATACCGATCGACCTCTAACACAAACTGACAAGTTTCATTATTAGGCCAATTACTTATAATATTGATAATAATAATATTGATAATAATACTGATGATAATAATAATAATAATGCTCATACCCCTACATCAAATTCGCTCTGTAGGCTAAGCCCAATTCCTAAACTGTAAGCAGGCCTGTTTTTTGAAACAATGCACATCTCACACAGGGATCCGTAGCCTATCCAGGCCATCATTTGTTTGGGTGATTAGGATGAACAGCAAACCAACACTGGAAGAAATTATGAGTGTGTGTTTGTCAGTTTATATTTACTACAGTGATGCACAAATGTCCCCACAACATGGCAAAACCCGTTACTTTGTAGCTTGTGGGGCCATTTTTCAGGTCCCTATTAAAATCTGTGTATGCAGTTAAACTAAAATAGGCAAAAGTCTTTTTTTGTTTGGATAAGGATAGGAATGGGTAGGGGTTAGGGTTGTCATGTTGGGATGAGGGTTTTCCCATAAAAATGAAAGGAGAGCCACCACAAAGACAGGAATACAAACGTGTGTGTGTGTGTGTGTATATATATATATATATATATGTGTGTGGTTTGACAGAGAAGCCTGGCGATCTACACAATGCCATGTCAAGGAAACTTCACCTGCACCCAGAGGGGAAGGGAAAAAAAAAGCTTTAGGGGATGTACCTTAACACAATTATAGCGACTAACAATGGATTACAAACTTGAATAAGCTGGAGTTACTTTGTGTCGTCAGCCCGGTTTTGTCCATCAGAAGCAAACCTACGATCACGTATCTCTTCTTGAATGGACCTTTTTTGTGCTTGCAGACCCCTTCGTTTGAGAGGCGATCAACTTACTGAGTATTTAACATGGAAAATTGATCCTCGAAGACACTAAACAATCCAGGGCTGACTAGCTAAGTTTCATACTTCCCCTGAGAATCAGTTCTTGCCTCCATAAAGTATGTAAATCAATTATATTCTAAGAGAGGCTGCTTTTCTTACAACCACATTATAGCTTTGCATAAAAAAGTACTAGCTACAATGTCAATAGTAGGGCTAGTTATTTTCCGGTGTATCATATCATAACACTACAAGAATGGGGATATAGAATATTTATTGATTTCTTCTGTGCTGCCACCACACAATATGTCCTTGTTTGCACGTGTTTTACAGTAATTAATTTCACAGATGATGCCGCTCCCCTCCTACAGTTTTCTGCGCTATACCACTGCATGGCTGTCAGAAATGAGATTAGGTTTGCCAGCATTTCATCAATAGCTTCAAGAAATAATGAATTTCAAAGAAGAAGCACTTAATATGAAGCTGTTGGCCAGGAACCATAAAACTATTTTAAGGTGATTGCATTCTTTTTTGCTGCCACCAATTGAAAGTAAGGTGCCGGAAAAAACCTTGTTCACACTTAATCACACCACAGAGGGGCGCCTTTTCTTCTAGTTGAAATTGCATGTTTTCTAGCCTTGTGATATCTGAATGAAAATTTACAAAGTGTTCGTATTCACCCCTCCGCCCATTAGTGTTTAAAATGCACCACTCCGATAACTTGCCATCACCGAAGGACCTAAAAGTCCATTGATCTGTTTTTTTTTTTAGTCAGAACAATTATGTGAGGAAGCAGTTCCAGGATTTAGCCTTACACTCTTCATTCAAAATATAAAAAATTACAACTGATATAATAACAGATACCAACTCCTAAGAAAAAACATCAGAACTCTATTATTTATTACTTGAGATAATTCTTTGTCATGACACTTACCTCAGTATTTCCAGACAACACCATCTTTTCTCCACCAAATGTGGTCTGATATGATAACCGACTGACATACACATCCTATTAAGCCAATGGACAGAAGTTAAATACTCAGTCACAATTCCCACATTAGTTCCCCAGATACACTTTGAAATGTATGAATGAATATGTAAGAATTCAGGTAAAGAATTAAAAATGATTTAAAACAAGTCATACTGCCAGTGGGATTCTAAATATTTAATCAGCTCAGTTTTTTTTTTTTTATTAATAATACTTCTATTATTTCTTCAACAAATTCAAAAATACCCTTAATTAAAAAAAAATATTTATTTACCAAGAGCATACAAATGTGCTTAAAGTAATTAAAAAAAGAAAATTTGAAGTTGTTAACGATGGAAACGTGAGAACGCAGGCCGTTTGGAAGTTCCTTGAGTTTCCTTTATCAGGTACAATTTAAACAGGCCTCTGTGTCAAAAGCAAACACTTTAATTCCACATTAAGCCACCCTTTAAACATGCATCAAATTACAGACGGCCGTTTCCTGTACCAGGCAAGTGAGTAGAAAAGGGGACACAAATAAAAAATCCACGGATGTCAGAGTAGGAGGTGTCCTGTCACATCTCCCCACACTGAGCAATAACTATGGGCAGCTTGGGTTTGTTGTTTGGGCCAGTGGGCACATTCTGCAGAGGAAACAGGTTGGGGAAGAGCACTGAAGGCATGGAAGCACTGTACCAGTGACTCCGCCCCCCTCACGCAAACAGGTGCAGGTGAAGGATACAATGTCTTTACATTGTATCAGATAACAAGATGACAAAAACATTCTGGAATTTAATCTGAAACCGACACCATTTAAGCATATCGCTTATACCTCAGAAAAACCTAACAGATGAAGTCTACTTCCTTAGCCAAACGTATCATGAAAACTTACACTCCAATAACTAGCTGTGATCGTCATGAAAATTAGCATAGCTATCTATCATCGGTTTTCATAAAAAAACAGCAAACAAATAAAATCTCACCTCTATTTTTCTCATGACCAGCAAACCATCAACCACTTTCCCTGAAAAACAGAAAAATTAGATGCTTTGTTAAACCGCCTCATTCTCTCTACACACTTCGCTTTCAGGCAGGGGTGTCGTAACAATTTGGGTTTCACTTACCGAAAACCACATGTTTCCCATCCAGCCAGTCACATTTAGTACATGTGATGAAAAATTGACAACCGTTGGTCCCTGGGCCACTGTTTGCCTGGTGAAGCACAGTATCAATAAGATCACTATGGCAATAGCTTTAATATTTATCATTCTACCGAAAGAAAAACCCCAACCTAAGAGTCAAATACAAGCTAGCAAACATTGTGAGACTGAAAGGAAAGCAATTTTAGACTTTCTGAAACTGCTGTTCAGTGTTTATCGATGTACTGTCACAACATAGTTTGACATTCTTTGGGCTAGCGTTGGCTGAGCACCAGTTGAAAATGTAATTTAACTGAAACTTTAGTTTTAAAAAAGTTGGGGGGAAAAAAAAAACAACAAATTCTTTGGCTTATTCTCTCTTTTATTAAATGATTAATCGACAAAGCCAATACACTGTCAACTGAGAGACTAGATTGTTTCTTCAGTTGTAGAGTACCAGTTTTTGTAGCCATTGCTTAATATAGTGGCAAATGAACAAAGTTCTTTCTTGAAAATGCCTCAGTGTTTAAATAAGCTGTAGGACCTCTAAATATAATTTGATTTGAATAATACTTGTCACCTTTCCTCTGTATGTATAGGCACACAAGGGAAACCCATACAGCTCAAAATAAAACATTTTTTGACTCTATGGTTTTGATGCACCCTTCTGCTGCTGGAACATATTCTGAAAACCTGTTCTGCAGAAAATCATAGCTGCTTCACTGCACTCCTTTGGAAAGAATGAAACACCGTTCACCTGACCACTGCCAAGTCAGCTCTTACCATTGAGAGAAGGCCCGGTGCGGAGTGCTTCATTTTGAAGTTCTCATCCGCAAATGGACCCCTGTAAATGCTACAGATCCCCGTCCCATCGCCCTGAAGAAAACAAGCCCACGTGTCACTCCAGGGTACCACGGTATCTTACCTCAGTATGATCACTGACTTGTCAAAATCTATTTTGTGAGTGTAACATTCCTAAACTTTACAATAAAATGATTAGTCACAATTCTGCTCTAAAAATAGTAATGCAGAGATTTACAATTGTGCTAAGGATCAATTCAGAAATTGGACATTCCATCTAAATATATGGAACAAGTAAGTTTACACATCATACTGGATTTCATGTGGAAATGAGCACAAAATCATAAATGCATATATCATTTTGATGCTTGCGGCGTAGGGAACATTTTTACCATAATATTGCAAATTTTATCCTGCTACAGATTTTGGTGGCAATAGCGGACACCTTAGACACACCTTAGACCAGCGTTTCACAAATGATCCTTGGGGACCCCACAGACAGTCAGCTTGGGAGCTTGGAGGGTGTCAAAATGTGGACTGTCAGGCGGGGAGCTGGGAGAAAGCAGAAATGTGGACTGCCTGGGAGTCCCCAAGGACCAGGTTGAGAAACACTGCCTTAGACAGACGTTAGGCAGGAATGTAGCCTAACAGATGTGGCAGGTCACAAGTGAACCAACAACAGACCAGCTGATCCTTTGATGCGCCAAGGTTTCCCAGTGGTAATAAAATTAGGCCAGAACAACCAAAGATATCCATGATCAGATCGTCTGATCTGGCAAACACCAGCACGGCACTGAGCTCAGGGCTGAGCCTAGAACTCTCATTATGGGGGACTTTACTATTCAAAATGTGGGGGGAAGGGCCACAATCACGCATGTTTCCCCTAAGGTTAAGGTTAACAAATGCGATTGAGGAAATCCCCAAAACTGATTCTTGGCATCCGGCAATCAGTCACATTATTGTGTGTGCTGGCAAGACTGTTCTTCAATGAGAAAGACCAGAAATCTTAAAGGGAGATTTCACAGAACCTTTTAGCAAAAACTAAAAATTCAAGCAATCATCAGCGGACCATTACCAACTCAAGCCAGTAACATCTCACCTGCTCTGCCTAAACACAGCTTACAAAGCCTGCAAGCTAGGGCTGGGCGATATCATATTGATTCTAAATCGATTTCATATGACGGGCGAAACATTTGGCTGGATGCCAGCTTTTTTGGCATTATACGGACATTTACGTACACCCACAATTTGTCAAGCAGACAAATTTCACTTTCATGCAGGGGTGTCGTAACAATTTGGGTTTCACTTACCGAAAACCACATGTTTCCCATCCAGCCAGTCACATTTAGTACATGTGATGAAAAATTGACAACCGTTGGTCCCTGGGCCACTGTTTGCCTGGTGAAGCACAGTATCAATAAGATCACTATGGCAATAGCTTTAATATTTATCATTCTACCGAAAGAAAAACCCCAACCTAAGAGTCAAATACAAGCTAGCAAACATTGTGAGACTGAAAGGAAAGCAATTTTAGACTTTCTGAAACTGCTGTTCAGTGTTTATCGATGTACTGTCACAACATAGTTTGACATTCTTCGGGCTAGCGTTGGCTGAGCACCAGCTGAAAATGTAATTTAACTGAAACTTTAGTTTAAAAAAAGTTGGGGAAAAAAAAAAATTTCTTGACCCACAATTTGTCAAACAGATTAGTGGTATGGCTAAAATATTAATGAGGCATTTTATAATGACCAAAGTTAGTAATCAGTATAAATTCAGCATATCCTTACGTTTAATAAATGTGTCGGACTTTAAGCTGCAAAAAGTACAGCCACAACTCCGGTATCTTTTTACCTTGTTTATCCATATCTCCTCTTTTAAAATATGTCATTACTGCTGAGCTGTTCCTTTCTTAACTATAGTATACCGAAACAGTACTATGCGGCGTGCTCCAAATTTAATAAACAAAGATACGACCTGTTTATACAGATTACCTTTTTTGTGTCACCAAACGTACTTCATTAATATTTTAGCCGTACTACTAATCTGCTTAAGAAATTGTGGGAGTAAATAAACAGCCACATAGTGCCGAAAAACTGGCATCTGGCTAAATGTTTGCACGTCATCTGAAGGCCTGGTGATTATTGCGCATGTGCAATATAAAATCGATTTGATATCGCCCAGCCCTACTACAAGCTAAGAGATCAAAAATTCATGTGCAATTTTGATCTGTTCTGGAGGCACAGGGCATTGACTGAATCTGATGGCCAACAATATTTGCCAATCATCCGTTCCCAGTGATGACCCACCGAACTTGGGCTCAACTCGGGAACAGCCATCGGGACACGTCAGTCAAGCTGGCAGCCTTCAGTCTGCTCCCCCCGTGCGTCATCCCCCAGTCAGAGGCACACAGCCACGTACCATTGCTACTTGTACATGAAGTACCCAACCGGCCCAGGCCGAGTTTTGTCCTGATAGGGATAGTGAGTATGATATGGCGCACAGCAACACATCACAGCTGCAACAATCACGACACAAGGACGCAATATGGGCTAAATTTCAACACCAGGAAGAGTGGTCATGATGTATCTCAATCAGAATTTTCCCAAACTTATTCCACCCCGTCCACTCCCATGCATCCCCTCTCCAGGGGTTTTCTGACAGGATGGAGGAGCCAAAGTCTCCATAGACCAAGCTTTCCCTGTCCATCATTGGCAGCCCACTGACTTCACAGAAAGCGCGTTGCCTTCCTCCCTTCCCAAACCCCGTCTTTTGGCAGCGATCCGCTGTCCTTGTCTTCCCACAAACAGGAATCTATGTCTGCCAACACGGCGGCAGCAAAAATCACGTCATCTTCATTGCTGGTACAAAACACACCATACTCAGCGAGCACGACTGATAGCAATTATAGATATCTGCAGGGTCCCTGCTATGATAGCAATGGCATCCAGTATATTCCCTGTTGCAGTTTTAATGGGTATTAGGTCTTGATGATTGGCAATATCTCCTTAATAAAATGACTATGCCCCCATTGACTCTCTGGGTAATACTCACAACAAATAAACATTTGCATGAAGCAAACTATCCTCCAACTGAACAGAGGCGACTGAAGCAAAGAGGAAAGAAAAAAATTTGGAACTCATCGTGAATCTAAACCCCTAAAGACTACTGGTGTCCTACCGGGTGTCAATCTCAGTTTCAAGCTGTAACTGCGTCAGCCTGTTATGTTAACATAGCCAGAATGTGAAACTTATCAGTCATGAGGATTTATGTTGATGGCAGTTCATCCTGTCTTGTAGAGATGTCCCCCAATCACCATGCAGAGTAGCCTGGCTTCCAGGCAGGTCTAAAATATCTGACTGTTAGTCTATCTGTCCAATCAACTTTGCCTAAGAAAATATTACGCATAAAGCTCTCAGACTACCAGTGAAGCATGGAGTTGGAGCAGATTCCGAAAACACGCCATCGATTCAGCCTATGGGTTGATTTCTGCATCTCTTCCATTACCTTCTGGCTTATGTTACATTATAGCAAGTGAGTGTTTTTATTTCTCTTTTCAAAGTTGGATTGCTGCTTCAGGTGGTTTCATCTGGCTGATTACTCCATTTCCAGTAGTCAGTCACCCTAATGAATGACCCCGTCTTTTGTGGCTATAAATATCCCACACAAGAAGGACTTCTGAGCTTCACTTACTCGTTGCTTGCTTGCTTGAGAAATCCAAGAGCCACAAAAGACTGATTTGGGTGAGTGTATGTGTGTGTTGAGTTTTTCCTATTGTGGGGATTGGGGCCCTTGTACCGTTTAGATGTTTGAGTTATACTTGATTTTTCAGGTGTAGATCAGAGTAGCTAGTTAGGTACAGAAGGCTTTTATTTGGCTTGGCCATTTATTTATTTTTTTGTTCCAGTTATGAGTTGGGTAACGTGTGTTATATTTTATATTATATTAATATTTATATAAATATATATATTTATATTATATTATATTATAGGTAGGGCGGCACGGTGGTGCAGTGGGTAGCACTGCCGCCTCACACCTCTGGGACCAGGGTTCGAATCCGGCCCAGT
>JAODKL010000107.1:3762661-3777893 GCA_026780765.1 Petrocephalus schoutedeni | reverse complement strand
TTCCGGGATAGGCTCCGGACCCCCGCGACCCTGAACAGGATAAGCGGGTTGGAAAATGGATGGATGGATGGATATTATAGGTACATATTTTCTTTGTTTGTACTTCTGTTCTTTCCCTTTTCTCGCAATAAGAAAATGCCCCAATTATTTACGCCTGGAGCCGGTACTGGTGTTCTTCCCAGACAGGATGTTTAAGTCCCCTTCCCCCTCATGGCTGGTCTCTTCCCCCCTAGATTACCTGTTGAGCTTCTCAGAAGGGGTCATACCACTTATTCTGCTCACACAGTGTTTATGTGGGCAAATACTTGGAGAAGGGAGATTTATAAAAATATTAGAGAATTGAACTGAATATTGAAACCCTGGATTTCACCCATTTTTAGATGGGTGGATGGAAAAAATGTCAACAGCCAGGCAGTGCTAATGTGAAATAAATGCGTGACAACAAGAATGCTCAAGATTCCATTCAAGCTCACATTAAGAGACACACTTACATTGACGAAGTCTCCTCCTTGGATCATAAAGTCCTTTATAACCCTGAGAAAGGAGAAAAAAGTGAGGTCAACTCTCAACAGTCCAAGTTTATTAGCTACACTCTTCACCAGTGCATGCTGTGCATGGACAACCATCAGACATGCCCATTTTGATGATGCGGATTCACAGTTAGCTTAGATTTCCACTTTGCTCCACAGAGACAAAGTAAAAGAAAAGCTTTGTGACATTCTAATTTTCTAATAGGATAATTCAATTAACCGACTTGTTCAGAAGAACAATGTACATGCACAAAAGACTAATCTTTTAAGTAAGCATCAAATAAGCTGGTTAAGACAGTGAGTGCCAATAATAAACATAAAAACTTTTCAAACAACTGAAAAAAGCGAGCCACTCGCAGACCACGGCAGAACAAAGCCAGCAGCGGCTACCCTGAATACTTTGCAAACATGATCGCCTTACAGGAACACTGAAGTGTGACAGACTCTTGGTCACGATCCTTCATGGAGAAGACGTGAAGAATGCAGTCTGGCCATATTCAGAGCCCGGATAGAAGCAGCTATCCCACTGGCAGCTCACTATCAATTTATTCCCTCTAACTTTCCTCTACATGGCAAGACGAACAGAAATTCTTTGTAAAAAAAAAAAAAAAAAAAAAAAAAAAAAGAGGCCAAGCTCCATATTCTTCCAAAAAGTCAGCCTACCTGTGAAACGTACAGCCTTTGTATCCGATGGGAACACCATCCTTTCTGGTGGGGGAGGGGAAGGATGCATAAAAGATCAGGTGACCAGTGTGTGCAGAGCTTATGTTTGTGTGCAGATTGTCGTCAGGGTGAAACTAAAAATGACCTGCACTCCAAGCTGGACAAAGTTAGCTCTCTTTTCACAACTGGGCTGTATATGAAAACTAGAATAGCCAACTTCCTGCATTATGAAAGAATAATACACTTCACCTGCAGTCTGGGTTCTCTCTCTTTGTATGGACTGCAAGTTCAATGGTAACCTCACCTGAATTCGCCGGTGCAGAACTGCCTGTAAAATATCAAGAGGACCATTTTTACAAATTTTTCTGGAAAACACACCTATGATGTTTTTGGCCAGTTCAGAGTCCATTTAAAAATATGCAAAGATCTGCATATGTCATGCATCGCTAAGCATGAGAAAGGTGAGATGCAAGAGATGCTCATCTGAGCGACTTTTGTAGAACACACCCTTACCGAAAATTCTCCGCTGTCTTGGGGACAATGTCTGCAAACAGCTCTATCTTCATTCTTCCCACCTCCTACAGATCAAAACCCAATACATAAGAATACAAACAAGACTAAAGACAGTAGCAGTTCGACTGCAGCACAGGCGAGTATCCCTGCAAATGGCAAAGACTTTTCATGGGAAAACCCCCTTTGTGAAGAAGCAGTTAAGGGAAGCAGCCTTTCACACTTTGTCTGCTGATCTAAAGATTCAGATCTGCTGATCTTACAATTCAGTATAAAACTGGCCCGAAATGAGTTGCTGGGACACCAGATTCACAAGTTTTTCTTAATCATGGTACTTCACAGAAATCCGGGCTGTAAACATCACAAGTGAATGAAAAAACAACCTGTTGTGGTAACCAGCAGAAAGATCCAGAGCCAAATCAGACCATTCCCCCTATCCTAAAACATGACAGTGGTCTTTGAGGGGCACGTCGATCCTACCCGTCCAAAGCCGACCACTAGTAGTCTAACAAGGACTACAAATGAAAATTGGGAAGCATTAAACTAGACAATGGGAGCCTCTCCTGCAATAACGAAGGGTCCAAAGAATCTGCAGATTCCAGAAGAAGCAGGGGAAAGTAACTGCTGTCGGCATCTGACCTGTTCTTACAAGCAACGTAAATGGGAAATGAAAAGAGGCGAGAAATGGAAGGGAACTGGGTCCTGGTGAAAGACACGCATGTCAGGGCTGCTCAGACGCTTTCCCTACGGTCCCCACCGGGTGTGACAGCACTTCCCGTGCCGGCCCACAGCCAGGATCCAACCTCAATCCCACCCAAGAACAATGTATAGGTGCCTATGGGCCTTCAGAGATGTGTGCCGTTTGGGGTGGCGGGTGCTGGGAGAGGCCTTTGTGTGCTACTGCGGGGAGTGGTGGTGGCGGTGGGGGGGGGGTTGTTTAAGCATGCCCGTAATTGGGGCAGTATCACTGTGATGTGGGCCGCCAAGCAGTAACAGCACTGGGGAGCGTTGGACAACAAGGCGTACAAATGCCGGGCTGTCGCCGGACGGCATGGGGAGGGGGTGGGGGGGGTGGGGGAGGAGGGCATTCAGACCCACTGAAAAGAGCCGTTTGTCCCACGGTATCAATGAGGCGCATAGAGTGACAGCGAGCGAGAACGACACAGTCCATTTCCTCTTCGGGCTGAAGCTGAAGCCTCAGGCCTGCAGACTGCAGCCGGGCCACCAAGGGGAGGCGGTACAGCCGCAGGGCATGCGAAAGTCGCTCTGGGCCGGGGACATGCGGCGATGCCTGCAGGAAGGAACACACAGCCCCCCCGACAGCACCTGGCAGGTAAGGACTGCACCTGCAGAATTCCTGCAGTAGAATGGCTGGACCGTCACGTCAGTCAAGTGAGCTTCTGCGGTTAAACTCATTTCTGGGTGAACTTACTCAAATGGATATTGTCGCTATTTTGATTTATTTATCTATGACATCCCAAATAAATGGCAGCTTGACGTGAAATGCAGCCCACGAAGGATGGCTATGGCGAAGAGGAAAGCTCAGCTTCCTCATTAATATTCCTCTTGTAGGCAATGATGGACAAACCCGTAGGCGTACAAGCCCAGCATCGAAACGTCTAAGAGGCTGCTTCACTCGCCCCACACCCACGGCAGGAATCTCTGACGCCATACTGTGATTGATGTTAATGGTTTCCGTAGAAATCACAGGCCCTTTGTTAAATTTCGTAAGTCACTTACATTGAGTCAGTTATTTACATCTCATTAATGTGCTAAATAAATAGTTTAATGGAAATGTTCATCTGTTTTGTTACAGAGCTCATTGACTTCCATTATTTTATCACAAATGTCACTTATGACTGTTACAAGTCAAATTTTGCGTAGTTCATGCTTAGTCCTTACAGTTGTTTGGATCAGTGAGAGATTAGCTCAACATATAAGACATATATATTTAAAACTACTAAAGTTATAATATTGACTCAACAGGCTCTCCTAAATGTAATATTTACGCCCTTATGCCAATAGTAAATAATTACTTAAGGACAGAGTAAAATAAGAATCTGAACGTGTCAACAGGCAGGCATGAATTGATGAATCTCGCTACGCCTTACTCTACCAGGAATTACCTTATTGCATTGGAAACCATAAACTCACCCAGTGTAAAATCTGCCTTCAGCAAAACCACCATAACATTTGATTCCTCTTGATGATCCAAACTTTAATGTAGCTCCCAACTGGCTTGCCGAACAGCACGCTGGACACACATCTGATGCAGCAACGAAGAGCCACACAGATGCACTCCTCACAGGAGCTGCTCTTCGGCTTCCGTTTGACTGTCATCACTGAATGTTTCTGGCAGTTTATCTTCTGAAAAGAGTCCTTATGGACTGAGATGTAATCTAAGATCTGAGAGCCAAGTCCATTTGAATTAGATGACCACGCAGAGCTAAGTTCATCACCAGCAGCCAAGACAATAAAATAAATTTGAACGACTGCTGTCCGGTCTCACCCAGTGCTTACAAAGTCTGCTTTCAGAGGTGCTGAACAAGGAAAACATCTCATAAATTCTCTCTCTTTCAGGAGATGCTAACAAACATCAGGTGGCGGGCAGGTTCTGTTGAGAACACCGTCAGCTGGGCTCTCCGTGACGGTTTGCACAAGTAGAGACAAATAAAGGGGACAAGAACAAGAATTCATTCTCGCTTGCTGGCAACAAGCTCTTACCCTCACTGACGCCTAGCTCTGCGTTTATGCTCTGGCTCCGATACTGACAGTGAACGGGCCTGAATGAAGAGCTTAACTTAACGACCCAAACTGGCAAGTGAATCCAAAATGTTCACAGACACGCCCTTATCCGTGGCAGAGCAAATAAGAAACATGAGGCAAGCATCGATACTATAAATACACAAAGAAAGTATACTGGGCAATTATTTATAGCAACAATTGCCTATTCACCACTTAAGTAACTTGTTCAGCACTGTTAGGTTAAAGGTTAACATGCCAAGAAGTTTTCTGTAATAAACCTTGCTTGTTTAGACTGGTCAAAAGATGCAAATGCCCTAAAGAAGGACTGGTCGACCAAATTCTACTTAAAGGCACTATACCAGAACATTTGGTACCAGAAGAAGATCTCACTGAAAACCAGCTAATATTTTCGGTCAGGTTATTTGATCACCCGTGTCTCTCACGGGACACATTATATTTCATGTATATTTTGAAAGAAGGCCAAACAATTAAAATTGCCAATGTATTCGCTCTCATTTTGAACATCCCACCTATAGTCCTTGTTCCACCCCTGCAGGGCAGGCCTTTTGTGCAGAATTAAGGTGAAAAGCCTCTGTAAGTTTAATCGGGCTAATCGTCTAAAGTGGCGCAAAGGTCAAAGGTCAGGAGGAACAAAGCCTCTCGTGTCTCACAACTCACCATAGATACAGGCAGTCAGTGATTGCCAGGACAGGTGCCTTGCTCTCCTCTGGCTGGACTTCTGCTTCAAACGCTCACAAACAGCCCTGTTAGCTTTTACATCCAGAGGCCTTCTTCTGATACTCCAAATTCATTTTCCTTTTCACCTCAATTTCCTGCAGCTTAACGTATTAAAGCTTACACAATCAAACACTTATATTTACTTATTTAGACAATTTTGCCAAAGTGACAGGTGAGGAAAGGTTGGGTTCAGAGTGCAGGATCAGCTGGTATCCAGTGACCCTGAGTGGTCTGGGCTAAGGGCCGTGCTCAGGAGCTCAGCAGAAACCGGGACTGGAACCACCTCGCCTCTACACTTAGGACCACAGATCTCGTTCATTCAGTTTATTAGCTAAATATGAACCCACACTGTGCATTCTGACAGTAAAACTAACTTCCTGATAAATGTTCCTAATTACGAAGGCATTGTTAGTTTGCCTTGATCAAATATCACTAAATAAGATGAGAAAAAACAAAAAAACTGGAGTCATGTCACATATACAATACACAAAACAGCAAAGAGAGATAAATAGTATTTATTGGCCAAAATACCAAGGAAGTAACTATAACTGTGCCTGAGCTTTGGCAAGGCCCACTGCGCCCCAAAATCAGCTTAATGGGCATTTTTTGTTTGTTTTTAAAGGCACCATAGGCTTTGTCCACACTACTGCTGTCCAAACGTAGACTTTGTTTAACAAGTAAACTAGAGTGCACAAATTGAATTGTGAAAAGTAAGCATCTCCCTGTGTTAATACACCTCACGGCCTGTGCGGTGTTTGATGTTCCTGCCTTTGCAGATCTTTGCAGGAGGGCCCCACAGCTGATCGTTTTCCAACCCCGGTTATTGATGGCACGTCTTCTTTAAGCCACACAGCCCTGAAACAGTGCGAGAGGACGGCATCCGTCACACTGCTTATAAAAGGATCGTTGGCTGTCATTATGCTTTTTATCTTTTCACCCAAGTCTCGTCACCATTTCACACCCAAAATGCCTGGCTAATGACAAGCATACATACTCTTTCGTGGATTTTGTAATGGCTTAACTGCTCAAGTCCACTTGTCTGTGTCACAATGGCTGATTAAAGATATAGGCTTCGAAACAGCATGTTTCTCTCAGATAATAGACCTATATTTTTCTGTTCTTCATATTGTAACCATTCATTTTAAACCTACCACTCTGTAGTAATTTACTTTTTTCTGACTGCGAAAACTTTAAGTTGATAGATATGAGGCTTATCGATTAAACACAATTATTCGATTATTAAAAAGAATCTACTGGAAATGTCCTTCTTGATTACTCTGCAATATGGCGGAAGGAGGACAGCTCATGCAGGGTGAAGGTCCAGACAAAGACCGAAAGCATCATTTGTGTGAAAGCGCTTCACATTAAAAGAACAGAAATGCAGCCGTCTGTCAGCACGACTGCAGTACAAATACATCTCAAAAGGAGACATTCTGGTCTGACCAGCTCACCAATAATGAAAGGTTAGCCAAAGTCATTGAGAGCCATTTTGCCTCTCAAAGAAGCCTTGCCGGTCATTGGCAGTTATTTCACTTATCATGATTTGTGTACGGCAAAATAATCTCTACGAAAACAAAGGTCATTCTCGTCGCTTAACAACATCACTTTACATAATACGGTACATAATAACCAATTATTATTCATTATTTTTTGTTATGGTATTGTGTTTTGAGTAGGGCTGAAAAAACTACGATATTAGGGAGTTGAAAATGAACTATATAGCCAAATGTATAGCCAAACTTATCTACCAACAAGAGTCTGTTAAATGTTATTGGTGTTGCTGCGAGTTGTGCCAACAGATACAATGCAGTGCCAACAAAAGCACTTGCTTTTGGTCAATATTGTCCTTACGAAATACAAAATATTTCCATAGGGCAAAATAGAATGTCTTTTTGCGACCAGTTTCTGTTCACTTTTCTCCTCTTCACTCATTTCTTGTTACATTTCTCACAAATGCGTCACACAGTCTATGAGTTAGTGCAACAGCAGTGACAGGAAGGTCGTGTGACTGTACCGCAATGATAATATCAGATCAAATGGACAGCAGAGTTGGGAGTATGGGCACACTGCTGGTCCCGTGTCGGTAGGGTGTGGCACCCCCCTCCCGGGCCTGGATATACGGTGCGGAAGGTAGTCGTACAGCCGCTGTATCCTTTCCTGCGGCAAGTCGGCCCACAGCTGCTGTAACTGGCCCTCGAGATCCGGTAGACTGCCACTGGGTCTGAGTTTATGTTCATGCTGACCCTACACATGTTAGATTGGGGAAACATCATGGGAAGACCTCAGCATGACACAGGCAGCCCATAGACACACATGTCGTGTGTGTCGTCTGTCTTGGGTGACCGGAACCTTCACGACATGTCTGGGTGCCCTCACATGGCCACTGGTTCCAACATCGGGCTACTGTGATATCAGCAAGCCCCACATGCAAAGCAGTTGCACAATATGACCACCTGGCCTCATGCAAACCCACAATGCAATCCCTATCAAAACCCATCAAGTGCTGGTAATGCTCTCTAATGCGTCTGCGAGACACCCTGTGTCTGGTGACAGCTCCTTGCAAATATAGTCATTTACATAGCCATCGCTGCTCTGCATGTGTACCAAATGAGAACCAAATCGTCACTTGTTTTGGCACCAAGTGTATTATATATAAACAATTACTCAAATTACCAGATGAATTGGTAGATTACTCGATTAGCAATATAATTGATAGTGACAGCCCTAGATAGGTATAGCACAGTATTTTGTATTTGTATTAAACACAATATTTTTGTGTAGGTAGAACCCCAAAAATGCCTCTGGACCGGGGGGCCCCACCCTCCTTAACCCAACCCTAGAACTAATCCACAACAGAAGCTGAATGACACCTATTTATTTCTGCCAGCTTACAGAGCTGCGTGTTCTTCTCCAGTGTTAACAAAGCTGTAGCGGCACGCCAGGAACACACTCGGGAACAATGAAAAATCTGTTTACAAAGGAATGCTGAGCAGAACTGGGAAGTTCACAAATACTGGATTAAGTTATATCACGGCATGACAAGCTTAACATGACTCAGTTATCTAGTTCTCTTCGCAGAACCAGTTTTACAAACAAGTCTTACAATCTGCTCTTTTCATTGCTAAAATTATTGAAGACTAAACGGATCTCATTACTTGCAAAAAAAAATAATAATAAAAAAAAATATATATATATATATATAACACACTATGCACTATGCTGTATTTGACAAAGGGCTGTGTAGGGCCAGCACTGTTAAAATGGGACACCTGGCAAAATGCTTTGCAGTTGTATTAACTTTGCACTTAATATATGCTTAGTAATACTTATTTTCTTTTCTATATAGTGTTGAAGGGGCATTAAGGCATTTAGAATGGTATCAAGATGGGACGCAAGGCAGAGGCCATTCTGCACATTTCCCCATAAAGCAGAATTTTCAGAAGTGTCCCATTTTAACGACACTCACCCCAGGCCATAGCAGCAAACGGGAGGATTCGGACAGACGGCTTGAGGCGTCAGCCAGAGCCGCAGGGCGCGGTGGGCGGGGCGACAGCGCGTCACGCCCCGGGGAGTCTGGGGCGGGGAGGGGCGCGCGCACGCGGCCGGCGCTGCCGTCAAAAGGCGGGACCGCGCCCGGCTGCGCGCACACGCAGCGCGCAGGTGGGCAGCCGGCACCGGCAGGTAAGCCTCCGCTCCGCACCGGCGGCCTTTCCGTTACTGCACTCAGCTGCGCAATATTTATACATTAAATATAATATATCGCTTTCGTGGCACTTTATCTTCTGCGATCATCCGGTGCGATTCCGCCGGTGACGATACCGGAGGTTACTCGCTTACTAGTAGTAGTCATATGCGACTGCTTTTATTTTACCGCGATGACCGCGAAACCAATCTAGTAAGTTCGGGAAATGAATATCTCAAGCGGTAGTAAATGCACTGATGCTTCGGGAAGTCGGCGATTAGGCAAAGTGGGCAGCCGGAGCCGCTTATTGCGGGTTACAGGTGCGCAGTGGGGGTGTGAAGTGCTTTAATCTGCCAAAGCATACGCTGCTTTAGGCTTCAGTTACGCAAACAAGACCAAGACAGTCACTTTTTGATCTGCCCATGTAAAACGAGCAACACCACGTCGTAAGTGAGTTAAATCAGCTCGGTATTGCTGGGGGTCCTTCCGCGTTGCTTACCAGCGGCTTCATGAAAGGCTCGGAGTCTAATTTCATCCAGCGCCTAATCTGTTATAGGTATAATAATTAATCGGTTTAATTGACCTTACCTAACAAATTATTTAATTGCAAGGAGGCCACTGAACTTTGTTTTTCAATTAAGACATTAAGATTGTAGCAAGGATGCATTTTGATTTAAACTGGTTTCCTCTACAGGGAGAGCCTGAAGCTGGTGGCTTGGGCGGGATGATCCGTCACTAAAGACCGCCGCAGGGCTGATGGTAACTGGGACAGGGTCACAGGATGATGGCGATCTTGGTCACGTGGCTTGAGGACGCCGGCTGTGTCCAGGACAACACGCTGCACTACCTGCTTCTCCTGCTCTTCAAGGTGGGCCTCAACGCCCTCATCCTGGCCTCCTGCTTTCGGAGCCTGAGGGGATCCTTCATGGGGCTCAGCGGCGCCTCCCTCTGTCTGGCCGACGCACTGCTGCTGTGCTGCATCGCCCACTTGTGGCTCTCCGGCCGCGACGCCGGAAGCGGCGGGTCTCTGTCCATGTGCCTGGTCCTGGCACATGCCTCCGCTGTCTACGCCATGCTGCCTCTGCCCGTCCTGCTGCTGGGGGTCCTGGACCACGCCGTCCATCTGCAGCTGGGCCCCCGGCGCCCGCAGCCCTTCAGACTGCCTGCCTGCTGTGCGCTGGTGCTGCTCCTTTGGCTGCTGGCCGCGCTCTGCTCCTACCGGTTGACGGACCCGGCGGTGGTGGTGGCGGTGAAGGACGGGGAGAGTCAGGTGGCTCTGCTCTGCGCCGTGCGCGGCTCCCCCGTGGTGCTCGCCTTCTGCCTGCTGCTGTCCGCGGCCGTGCTCTGCGTCCTACTGCTGTCCTGCCACGGGGCACGGCCGTGGATCAGCCGATTGGCTAACGGCCACCCGGAGGACGGGAAGCGGCCAATCGACGACGACGGTGCGGTCCAGGTACCACCTGGGCTGGCAGCACCACCGGCCCAGCCCCTCTTCCTCAGCCTGGCCCTGGGCTTCGCCCTGAACTGGACTCCCTTTCTGATAATCAGCATGGGCTGTATGCTGCTGGGTTTCGCCACGCCCTCCTACATAACGGTGAACCTCTTGTGGCTCCTATGTGCCAACAGCCTCATGGTGGGGACCGTTTTCTGGTATAAAGGCGGCCAGCTGGCCTACGGCGCCGAGCTCCCGGACGACACGTGCATGTGGACACTGAGCTGGTACGCAGAGATGGGGCTGAGCTGGCGGGGGACACTGCCCAAGCACATCTACACTGTGTCGGGCAGAGAGAGGTCAGACACCCTGCTGGTGTGACTGGCACGGCACAGCTCAGGAATGCCTTTGGTGCCGAGGGGAATCTGCCAGTTCTCGCATGGCACTACAAATGATGGCAGTCTAAAAATATATATGCAAGCACCCAAACATACTTGAATTTTATTTTTGTATGTTAAGACTATAATATAGGAGTGTAAGTTTTACTGAACCTGAGGGTCAGCATCTTTCCTGCCAGGAATTGTTAGTGTCTATGCATTGCACAATGCTGAATTAGCAAGTCGAACTACTAAACTTCATTAAAAAAATGTCATGTAGAGGATAAGAACTTATCTTGCAAACATTTAGAACATGT
Organism: Petrocephalus schoutedeni; assembly: GCA_026780765.1. Taxonomy (NCBI): domain Eukaryota; kingdom Metazoa; phylum Chordata; class Actinopteri; order Osteoglossiformes; family Mormyridae; genus Petrocephalus; species Petrocephalus schoutedeni. The sequence goes on along the minus strand of JAODKL010000107.1, from coordinate 3,766,899 downwards.
TTCTTTCATAAAGATCGATTTTTTACAAATGAGAATTAGAAAATGATTTAGTATTTAAAGCTGAAGCTTATTTACAATTTACATGTAAAGAACAAATGCAAGGAAGTTAACAGCAATCCGTTTCAGGGACAAATCTAACAACACTTTATAGTGTCTTGTGTATAATGTTCTGCTGCTGACAATTTAACATCTATCTTAAAATGTGTGTGTTGAGATGTCATGTAAATTAACTAAAAGCAAATAAACTAAAATTAATCTAGGAGATATGCCTTTCCTCGTTTTTGTGTCAATATCTGCAAATAACATTCAGAAGCTTCATTTACAATTGAGCTACCAAATGCAGAACGGTTGTGACTGGCGTGTGTAAATTCGATTAAGACGGTGGGATCCTTTTCTTAGGAATACAATAGAATAAGCTCCAAGGAACTTCAACGTGCTGCCAGCATTGACGTTTAACGCCACCACTTCCCCAGGTTTGGTATGGCTACATGGTTAATCTCTCTGCATGGCTGTAAGCTCTGAGCCATGTCACAAATCATGGCTGCCAGAGGTTGTGCTCGCAAACAGCAGTAAATGGAGTAGCCCCTTTCAAAGCAACAATCTGGCATTCCATAACTGCCCAGCAAAACAATTGGTTCCTGTGGATAATAGTACTTTTCAGTCTGTAAGCTAAGGCACCAGACCACATGGTACAAGGTGCACAAAGGTAAATACAGGCATAATGACACTTTACTAGCAGGCGTAGTGTAAGCATCAGGACCCACTCAGAAGCATATTCCTGCCTTGAATTTGTACACTCTTCCAAATATAATGTAGCACTCCCTGTACTCTTCATTTGCCGACAGTGACCTGCTTAAAATGCACCCATCACGAATGTATGGTTTCCTCCTGAATGTGGACTGAAACACGACCCACAGCAACTCGAGTAAGGAGAGAAAAGAGGAAACCGTTTCTTTTCTTCACTTGCTTAAGGTTTGCATCCTGAAAACGCTTTCACCACAGGAAACTGAGCACGCTGCTTTCACAACTGAGAGAAGATAAATCCCAAGCACATTTTGGTCACTCCCCAGTGATTTCGCTGCAGTGCAAACAGGCATTCAACTTCTTTTTTTAATGGATTTTATGGATACACATAATGTCGGACTGAGAAAGCGACTCCACTTCCTTCACAAAGCCATGATGTCATTTTTTTTAGAGCCTTGTTCTATTGGAGGGGCCACTGACCGTTTTCCTTACAGGTGGAGTTTGTTCACAAACAAATCATGCTGCAAGTTTACCCAAGCCGGGTATTATCATAACCCCCAGCCGATAAGACTCAGAGCAACACCCTGCATAGAATGGCTTGAGCATGGAAAGGAGCGGGGACTGCACAGTACAGGCCAGCACATACCATACCAGTCATCTACAGCCCATTACCACTATCAGATCGCATTATTCTAGAAATTATTAACCACTCACATGTATGAAAACAAAAAAAAAAGATTGAAAAGAAAACTCAGCCGTGAGCATGTTAACTGATAGCAGACTAAGCTATATGTTTGTACCACTAACAACCGGTGACTAGGGTGATGTATCATGCCAGTTACTTAACATTATCGTAGCACCCCTAGCTGCCGCGCAAACCCATCTCCATCTCCGCGCTTTAAATTTGACGTTTCATCGCCCTCTAATGTGGCGGGCCGCTTGAAACTTGTTAGCGCCCTCTGCTGGTCATTCCCTGAAAAAACAAAGAGGGTGTCTCTCTGGCTCCCCCGTGTGTTCCTTTTGCGATGGCACATCAAGAGTAACATCCTTAAGACGCGTTTCTCCTAAAACGTAAGACGGACACCTTAAAGGCTGTTAATAATGCTTCACCATCGTAGGGATGGTCTCCAGTAAGGACGAAGCAGCACCCATGGAAGAGGCCCTGAACTTGGCAGGGTGGTGTAGCGAAAACCGCAAAACGGCGACAGCTGATCGTTGAGGAAGAAGGGAGCACAGCGCGCTTCATATACACACAGGCGTGCAAAGCGTGTCCAGTCACTGGGGTTCTGCGAACCTTTCAGCCTAGTGGGAAAAGTCCTAATCCTCATGTATCGCATAATTAACGCTGTGGTGCTCAGTGCGAGTGCTGAAAACGGCACAATGGATCATTGCCACAGAGCTTCCCGAGCTGGTGGAGCTCTACCGGAACCGAGGTTCCAAGGCACCATCTGGGATTCCGTTCATCAGGCAAATGCTACAGGGCCACACAACCCCAACCTTAAGGCTAAAAAACAGGCGCTTCCCATGAGCTGTGAGCAGACTCCATGACTGTTAATACTACTATCTTAGACTTCTGTTTTATAACTGAAACTGATAACCGCCGCTTTATATCTATACGCGATCATATTATTTATTACTATACATCGCGATCTTGTGTTATTCATTGATTTATTGTTTACTTTTTCCGTAACTGTCCTTTGATATATATGCGTCTCTCTTTACTGGTGCAGCCATCAGGAGTGAGTTTTCCATTCTATGCAGTCGTGCAATGACAGGTTCTGACTGCCGCCCAGCCGACTCCTGAAGCGTTTTCATTCGGTCATACATCGTGAATCTTTACGACACTAGAAGTAATAGATTATGAATAATCACAAAACCTCCGAGCGGGAGACCATCTTTCAGCACATTGCACTCAACACGGTATTCCCTCAAAGTAACAGACCCCTCCGTGGAATTCTACGCATAACCGGTCTCACGCTTCAAATCCTTAACAAGCTGGGCCGTTTCCCATTCAATTTTATATCAAAGCAGAAACGCTTTAGCGATTTAATGCACTTACTGACAATGAATGCCAATAAATGTTTCCCAATGCAGAATTCCTCAGTCTGGTTTGCATGAATTTCGCTTACTGTTCACATTAAGCCACACACACATATGCCCATAGGTGGTTCTTTTAAATATAAAATACGAAACCAGCCACTTAGCAAGAATGGCGGTCACCACGACTAATGAATGAACTGCACGAACCTCTATTGGCAAAAACATCCACTTACACAGACGGGCATCAATACGAACGAAAGAACACAGCTAGCGAAGGAAAGCAATCAGAGCACATTTAGGATGAGCGCATTCGATTCTTGAGACAGGAACATTGTAACTGATAGTTTAACGTAACGTTGCTACTGTACTATAGTGAAATTTTATCTTACCTGACCACCAATAGTTATATCAAAGAACACTATGGGGTTGTTCGGGTTCGATGGCTGAATATTCATGTTTTCCGGCTTTTAAAACTGAATTTTAAGTATTTAATTTTAAGAATATAAAAGTGATTCGAAAAGACCATCCACGTTCAACTACCCAGTAATTTCTGCGCCGTTCTTAAAATACGGTGGCCGGAGAAGGACATTCTACGGATAGAATTGTAGGACAATTGTAGTGAAAATGCGTTGTTGTTATTATTATTATTATCATCATCATTATTATTATGGTTGTTGTTGTTGTTAACTGTAGCATAAGTTTCTTTTTTCTATGCGATCGCGCAAGTTCATCTCACAAAATGCATCTTTTGCTACTATTGGTTATTTAAAAAACAGTGAAGGGGGTAACATTTGTCATTTTTATAATGAAATAGCAATGAAATACATACCGGTATGCCCGTGTACTTCCTGTATGCAAAACATCGGGTATAGTTTCTTGCTCCCCTTCATGAGATAAGAACCCCCAAATAGTTTTAAAATGCTTTTTTTGGGAGGAGTGAAAAGATTTCACTTAATTTCGAAGAAAGTGCTCTTTATCTGCTTTCAAATAAAAAAAACTGTTGTTATTCAATGGTGTGTAGTTACACGGCTCGGAACTTACAAGAACAATGAAATTCATTCTCTTTTAATCCGCATATTTCATAAAAAAATAGGCGAAAGTGTGCCTATAGTGTAGCCTATAGAAGTTCTCATTTTGAGCTTTCCAATGACCTATAGCTGAGCTATGTAGCTGAAATAGTACAAAAGTTACAGCGCAATTATTAGTTTATTAGTATATAGTTACAGCAATTATTTTTTGCTGCCCACAGTGTACAATAGATACTATATATCTCAATGGGATTTTTTTTCTTTTTATGTGTGCAATTCACATACCATATACACTCACCAGCCACTTTTTTAGGTACACCTTGCTAGTACCGCCACCACTAGTGCTAGTACTGCCTTAATCCTTCGTGGCATAGATTCAACAAGGTACTGGGAACATTCCTCAGAGATATTGGTCCATATTGACAT
>JAODKL010000107.1:3728095-3743992 GCA_026780765.1 Petrocephalus schoutedeni | reverse complement strand
CAGTCACGGCCTCTCCGGATGGAGGTGGAGAGAGGGGCGGGCAGACACAGTCACGGCCTCTCCGGATGGAGGCGGAGAGAGGGGCGGGTAGACACAGTCACGGCCTCTCCGGATGGAGGCGGAGAGAGGGGCGGGCAGACACAGTCACGGCCTCTCTGGGTAGAGGTGGAGAAATCGGTGGGCAGACACAGTCACGGACTCTCCGGGTAGAGGTGGAGAGAGGGGCGGGGAGACACAGTCACGGCCTCTCCGGATGGAGGCGGAGAGAGCACCGGGGAGATATGGCGAGCATGATTGGACGAGAGCAACACTGCACAACGGCGAGCTCAGCCACTCAGACGGCACCATGCCGCGGCCACGGCGACCTTAGCTTCCCACCAGCCGCGAGTGTCCGTCGGGGGTGGGGGGGGGTCCTTCAGACAAAGGTCATGGGAAACATGGAAATGTGACAAGCTTTCACACAGCAACCCCCCCACAGCAGTGGGACTTTCCATACCTCAGGCAGCTTAAACCAGAGGCTCAAATCACATTTAGTACAGGTGCACCTCTATCAGGAGCAATCCACTTGATTACATTTCTCACATAAATCCTCAGTCAAAAGTAACATTGCGGCATTTATAAAAACAAAATTAAATTTTTATAAACTATGTAAATTTAGTGTAGCGCAAAACACTGAACTAGGAATGTGGAAGTTCGAAATCCTTAACACAAACCTCTACACACCCCCATGGAGACAGTCACCAGCATGGACAAACCATTACCATCCTATACAGCATGATGCAACATATCACTAGCTCACTGTCACACTGGTGGCCTAATAGTTAAGGAAGCGGACTTAAGGAAGGTTCGATTCCCCGACCAGGAAGGTACCACTGAGGTCCTGCCCCCAAGCACAGCTCCCTGAGCGCTGAATTGCCTGCACACTGCTCTGCCATATATGCGTTAAATGCAGAGGACATTTTATTGCTGTGTGCTGTGATGTGTCAACAATGACATTTAATCGCTTCAAATATTTTTGAGAGTTTATGAAATTCCCTTCGGGAAGCCTAAAGCAAATGTATTCTGAGCTCAATTACCCTAAACAAACAAACAAACAAACAAATAAACAATCTTTATTAATATAACGCTTTTATACATGGAATGCAGCTGAAAGTGCTTCACATTTGAGATCTGAAATAAAAGCAAAGACAGAGAAACAGCTAATGTACGGGGCAATGAAGCTATAGAAAGATAGAATTAATCTAAAGGAAACAAATAAGCAAGAGTAAATAAAAGCAAACCAAATAAGTAAATACATAAAATATAAAGGAATGAAAAGGTTAACGTGGTGGCTGCAGAGTCCATGTACCTGCTCAGATTCTACATAACCCATGAGACCTGGAGATAGATGGACCACTTGGAATAAACTGACCGCCGCTTCTCCGCACTTCAGCCCAATTTCCAATTAATAAAATCAGATCTCCACTAAATCCGAAAGTCATCTGTGCATTGGCAGCTTCATAAATCTCATTCGCAACATTCATATCTAACTACCCGGATCATGGAAAAAATACAAGCATATTAAAATACTGTGCTATTGCAACAACAAAAAAAAAGAAACTAAGTCCAGAGCAGGCGGAGTTTGTCCGTAAGGTGCCAATATGAAAAGACTGTCGGCGAGACTCGGTTTAGCAGCAGGTCAATGAAGAGATTCCAGCCCTTTGTTAAGGTAGATATAGCTGGATATAAATAAGAGGAGGAACCCTGGTTAATGTTCCAAGTGGAGCTCACAAGTCTTCCTTAATAACCGCAGCCTGACCCCATCAACTTCAGTCAGCTGCACAGTGCAGCTATAAAGAGCTGCCCACACTTCCTGCTCCAGTCAGCCGGGGTGACTCACGCCCAGACCACCCACAGACAAGTGAGAGCCACATATGGAGGCTCAACGGCACCCCTGATCCAAGCAAACGTACTTCCACCTTATCTACCCAAAAGGGGGCGCTCTTCTAAAATACATTATCTCCCTTCGCTCCAGTCACCCGTGCTTCTACTAACACGCTGTGCTCCTATGACACACATCTTCTGGGAATGTAGAGTAGGAGGTGGCTTTAGTGCTTGGACAGCCAATGGCAACAAAGTGCCAACAACAGCTAGCTGTCACCACCCAGCTTGGTTCCTCTGCGCACGGAGAGAGAACATGATGTTTAGGCAGACAGTAAATCCCCCCCCAATGTCTGGTGGAGACTCTCTGCAGATGTGATATGTATTCTTCCCACAATACCTCTGTAAAGGTGTTGATTTTTAAACATGAAGCTGCAGATGAAGCTGGTGGAGACGCCTGAATAATTATACAACAAGAACTATGTCAGGACTGAGTGAGTGTGCTCAGTGACCTTCTATAAAGGAAGCCACCAAGATGGTACCCACGATCAGTACTGAGAAACTGTAGGTTACGTCAGAGTGCAATCTAGCAGAAACAAATTCTCTCTACCCTAGACGCAGAAAGCCTTAGCTGAAACCTTCATGCCTGGCAATAAGACAGGGAGGAGCACATGAAGTGGTCACGGGCATTAAAGCCCCATCCGTGGATACCCTTTGACCATGAAACACTATAAGGCTCAGCAGAGTCTCACAGGGGACACCTGGCTATTACCAGGCTATTATGTTTGTCTTCAATTCACCTTCGTTACAAAAGACACGGTATCAGTGGTAGGTTCCATTCAGATTGGAACCTACCACTGTCAAGGTAACAGTCTGACAAGGAGCTCAAGTCTTTAATTAGCGATACCTGAGCATGGTTTCCTATAACAAGCCAAGAAGCAAGTGCTTCATTCTGGGCCAGGATGGGTGTGTCTCTGCCAGTAGCACCTTGGAAATATGAGACAGAACAGGTGAAAAATGCCAATTTCACTAAATATTTTAACGCGAAGACAAAGTGTTCCCACAGTAAGGTCAAATAACAGTTGGAAATACTGTCACTTGTGCGTGACTCAGACGGGAGCCTTGGATTATTCTTGTTAATTAGATGAACAGTATTATTCTGCCATTTTCCATAAACACTAAAAAATGCAGGATTTATTAGTTATGGGGTACACACATGTGCATTTCACACTTAATTACAGTAAATCACTGCAAATTATTAAGCTGATGCCGACTCCTGGCAAGCATAGAGATGGCATTTCTCTAGAATATTCTGTGCTCCGTCAAATCACTACCGTTAAATCGCTTTAAATGTAAATCTGATTAGAGTCAGTTAGTGAGTAATTAAGAGGAGCTTTTTGGGACAAAATGCTGAATATATGTGACGTGGGGAAATGTGCCTTTCATGCCCACAGTAGGTGGCACTGTCATGCACTGGCACGTCACCAGCAGACTCAAGCCAGTCTCCACTGCTTACTTCATCAGCTCTCTTTAAAGCGCATGGTGATTGCTTGTCCCTCTATCAATGCATGCGGGGCTCCATCTGAGACTCGCCTTCCGTGGGCCGTGACAGGGACTCAGATATGCACTGCAGATTCTCTACTTACACAGAATGAACTGGGTTCAAGAGGAGGGAAGGACAGCATGTACATGAGGCTCAAGAGAAGCACATTCAGGTTATGCTTATCTGTACCTTAACAAGCTAGTACTAAAAACTCAATCAGACCAGACATTGGTCAATGCCCATGATTTTCACTCAAGCAGATCTTCTGCAAAGCTTAATATCCTTGAACAAATTTAAGGTTGTCTGTGTGGTATAAGTATGTTTTTCTTTTTTGTAATTTTATGTAAAATTTTTACATTACATTTACATTTACAGCATTTGGCAGACGCCCTTAGCCAGAGCGACGTACATAAGTGCTTTAAGACTCTACAATGTATTTTCCCAGTACTAGCTCAATTAAACCAAGCCCATGAATACCATCGATCTAATACTCCTGGGAAAGTGCTTTTTTTTTAAAAGGAAAAGAGCTCAGAGTATGATACCAGAAGTGCTAATTCAGGTATTTCTGGAAAATTCAGGTATTTCTGGAAAGGCATTCAGGTATTTCTGGAAATTTTGTACTGACACTGTATTGCTGGCCAGGTCTCCTTTGCAAAATAGATCTGTGTTCTCAATGGGACAAACCTGGTTAAATAAAGGTTAAATACAAAAATAAAAATAATGCTTACAGTTTGATTATAGGGACAATGAAGGGCCACCTGCTGGTTACCAGTAACTGGCAGGTTGGAGTCAGGGCATGGAATTACTTCTGTAATGGTCAACAGAGATAGACTAGATAGTTTACACCCTCCATTGCTTTATTTTTGCTGAAGAAAGAGCATTTACAACTAGTGACCGACAAAATCAGCAGAAACTTTGAGCCCGATATTGATACAGATTAAAAAAGCGATGAATTTTGTAGGGATGCACCGATTGCAATTTTCTTGGCCGATTCCAATTGCTTTTTTTTTTCCAATTACGTTTTTTTGTAAGTGTGATCGGCCAATGCTGATTTTCCCGATGCTGATTTTTCTTGAGAACTGCAAATACAAACAAAAAACAAATTTTCATTAATGCAAACCTTTATTTTCATAACAAAATCAAGGTAATTTATCATATTTCTGAAGCCTTTATCCTCAACTATGGAAAACGGCTGGTCATCCAGTGCCATGAATTCCATAATTTTCCTCGCAATTTTCTCTCTGCAAGAGGGAGTAGTAGTACCTTATTGATTTGAAATAGAAAAATCAAAGAGCCTGTTAGAGCGAAGATAACATATATATGCCGAAACCGTACTGTTACCGTGGCCCAAAAACCGTTATACGTACCTAGCCATTGGTACACTGTGCCATTGCATCCCTAACAGAAACAATTAGTGAATCACAAGTGCTGGAGTGAAGAAAATCAAAGGCGTAAATGCCAGAGCTTTCTGTGATTTAAATGTGAAATTCGGATCACCCATTTAACACATTTGGTTGAATTTCTTCACCACTGCTCCCCCTACTGGCAAATATCTGGGGGGGGGGCAGGCTGTCCTTGCACAGCTCTCTGCCATGCGCCCTGCCATCAAGGCGCACATTCGCACTTCAGTAATATTTTATATTTCAAAGAGCATCCTCTGGTATTGTTTCAAGTACATCAACATTGTGCTGAATCATCAGAACTTCAAGGTACACCTGATGCATCCTACTGCTGCTTTTGCATGGATACTGTATCACTATAATCAGACCTACACATTAAATACCCCAGGCCATCACTGGCTATTCAATCAAGTGCAACATCTTCAGTGAGGACCGTATTAACATCTGGATGCGTTTTCAGAATACCCTGCTGCTCCAACCTAGTTTGTGAATGTTTATTAACTCTGAGTTTCCATATCCTCGCCCTCTTTATCTCTCCATTTCAGAGGGTTAATGCTTCCCATCAGACTGCAACTGAATTGGCTAATCCCTGACAGATGGGGGATCTACAGGCATGCTGGCAGATTTCATCTGGAATGGTTGCAAGGCTCTGGAGAACTTTGCTCTGACCATCACATACTGGAGATATGCTCCCGGATGCTGGACATTCGTTACCATAGGAATCAGGCCAGAGTATTATGGCTGAAGCCAAATATGGTCACCCTTAGTCATCCGGGTACAGAAACTTGCCTCTCTTCCCACTTTAAAGCTTTTCGAGCATTCATACACGCAAGGATTACATAAGATAGCTAAAATTAACTACCAAAAGATAGAAAATGTGAAAGTGCTCAACGACTTCGAACGTTATGTGTAAGACTGACCATAGCTGCACAGCCACCTTGCAGGAGGTCGGTATAAAAGATTCTATCCTCACAACCCAAGGCAGATTTTCTCTGTAACTCAGCTTTGCGTGTGAGAGTTACAGCTACAGATTCACCTAAGACAGATGTCGGAATGCAGGGGTGTGATAAATCGAGTGAGGAAACCTACTGCTAGCTAGAGTGGAGGAAATTTGCACTCGCATATTCTCAAGTTCATTAACGGCTTACCCTCCAAAAATAAAACGGCCTTTTTTTAATTTCACAGACGGCAGGCGCGACGGTGTCTCATGTGTTTTGCATACCCCCCAACTCAGTCACCCGAAACAGTGCCGAAAGAAAACACCACACATACCGTCTACTGGAGACCCGAAAGCTCAAACTCTCACCCCGCGTTCTGTGATACAGGGCAGGTGCACATAATCGAATAACAGATTCCAAAACAGGAGACAAAACAGCACTAAAAATGATAAAACTACAAATTAACGGGAATTTTTTAAAACCGGCGGGTTCTGTTTTGAGCTGGTATCTAGCAAAATTCCTCCCTTCCTTCTTTCCCAGAGCTCAGAGAGAAACAGCCTATCTGATCACCTCCGATTCTCTCGCTGTGAATGAGAGACCATGATGTGGAACGCAAGATAAGGGTTCTCATGAGGCTGACTGAAAGAAAGAGCACCACCCGGGGGCGAGGGGACAGAGGAGCTCTTCACTGTGAATACCGCACACTGTCATCACACCGCGCCTGCTTCCAACGTACCATTAATTATTTACCATTCTGAGTGAATCAGATTAAGGATGTCTCTGGAAGGGAAGTGGGCTGCCAGACCAATTTGCTTGTGCATTGGAGACCCAGTGTAGATTCCTCCAAAGGTGGTGTTCCAAACGCATGACGGTGCATTTCGGGAGTATCAAGACAATACGAACTTTACTGCTGTTTGTGTCTTTCTTCCCCCTTCTGGGAATGGCGTATGAAACAGAACAGGGGCCAACTCATAAAAACACCATAAAAGCTACCATCATGCCAGCGTACCGGATCAGTCAGTGCGGACAAACATCCACGATCTACACTAGTGCTGTCACAATACCAAGATTTTGAACTTTAACTAGATACCAAGAAAAGTATTGAAATTTGATCAATACAGTATATATTGTGACTCAGTAAAAATATATATTTCAACTGTAATTTTATTTGCAGGGAAATCTTTTGTAAACTGATGTCACCATATCTGAAAAAAAACTGCACTGCATTAATAGTCAAAGCATAGTATTAAGTACATTAGTAAAGTAATTGCACTGCAATTCTTTTCAAATATTACATTATTACAATGCATAATAGAACAGATATACATTACTTTCATGTGACTTTATCTTGTATCTCAAAGCACAAACACTTCTAACAAATGTACTACTCTAAAACTTTGTATCTTCACACCAATACTAAACAAAACAACCTCACAAGATCATATGTAGCCGAACATAACCCATACATGAAAACTGTGAAGGCGGAAATGTTTAGCCAACCACAAAAAAAAAATTATTCAACCTGGAGAAAAAAATGCCTGTCACATCTCTCCTTCAACTGTGTTTGCCCCCATTGTCAGTATTGTGTGGTGGCATAACTTTCATACAGGCTGGCATATGTCCTGTGGTTTACCATCTTCATTTGGCACAAAGCCACAGTATTTCCAGACACAACACCTGCTACATTCATTATCAAATGAGCTCAATGACGAAAGTTCTGATGCTTACGCACTAGTCATTACACCTCTTGTGTAAGACGGCACTCAGGTCTATGGAAGTGCATTGGTAGCCTACAAGCCTCTGTGGTCAGAGCAAACCGGTACTGCAGACTGCACAATCGATACCATGAAAAATGAGCATTGAAACCGGTATTGACAACACGATGGAATCAATACTTTCGGTACTTCCGACAACATTATACCAAACATCAAGGCCCAGCTAGCTAGTGATTGTGCAAAACAATGTCAGATATTAAAGTCAAAACAATGCGTAATACTCACAAATCAAAAGACTAGCATGTAAAAGCTCTATATCACGTAATTCCAAAAATAAAAATAAACACCTCCCCAACCACAACGGAATAAGCCACTGCGCAGTCACGACAGCAGGTCTGACGAAAGTCTAAGAGACAGCTCAGTTTGCGTCGCACCAGAGCGGGGCCGCTCTGGAAAGGCAATTAATTCCAGTATTGACTCAAGCTCTTGGGAACACGGCCAGCTGGTTTCAAGTCCGGCCAAGTAAAGGACCTTTTTTAAACAAGGAGGCAAGAGAAGGGAATCTGTGCAAAGCATTACTGGGTCATCAGCGCAGCTGCTGCTCTTTGAGAAACAAGCCTGCTTCCAGTTGCCCGTTTAGAGAGGCTAAAGAAAGAAAAATTCCCATAGTGACGGTGATGTATCTGGGGGCCAGCTATGCCAATCTGCAACCTAGATATTAGATTATATTTAATCATTGTTCAATTCAATGAATCATCTCAAAAAACATGCAAAACAATTTTGCTAGAGCACAGACCGGTCCAAGAGTTCAGTATATTTTTATTGGGGAAAGAAAATTTTGCATTAACAGAAGCAAAATTCTAAGGCTGCAACAATGAATGGATAAAATCGATTATTAAAAGTGTTGGTAACAAATTTAATTATCGATTCGTTGTGTCGTGCTATTAGTGCCCAACTCGCTATGTCGCGTGAAAGTTAACTTCACTTGCAGACGGAGCTGAATGGAGCATGGCCTAAGGCGTGGTGGAGGAAGAGCAGAGCTGGTATTTTCCAAATAAAATTAAACAAATGAAACATGACAGAGGTGGCGAAAACGGTTCAACCAAAGTCGTCGAAAGTGTGGAAGCGCCTCACATTACAAAAATGTGAAAAATGGTGTGTGATTTACACTTATTGCAGTTTAATGTTGTTTTTGTTTAAGACTTAGTCACAATTGCACATACACGCGCACACGATAACACATACACGCGCACCCACTCACACGATTGCACATACATGCTCACACGATCGCTCATACACGTGCACACGATCGCACATACATACGCACACACACGCACACACTCCCATACACATGCACCGTCTGCCGAAACAAAACCAGCGAAATGCCATGTTTTGGGGACTGGACTGAAAGTTAAGAGCACCATTGAATGAACCTCCTTCCATTTTTACTGGAAAGTGACAGGTCTTGAATCATCAGTTTTTCTGAGTAAAAAAAAAAAACATTAGATATCAGGTACTGGCAGGGATTCAAAAACTGGAATTTTCCATGAACTGGAAGGAAAACTTCCAAATGAAATTTACCTCTTAGGACCAAGGGCTTTTGTACTGCTAGATTCTTACTGCACATTTAAGTAGTGAGAAATAAAAAGTACCTGCTGATGCAGATATATTAAATTTTTTAGATGTTCCCAGGCCACTGGAATAGCGCTGAAGCCCAATATATCTTAAAAAACAAAACATTAAAAACTATAAATAAATTGTTTGTATTTTTCGGGCCTTCTGGGGTCACTTTTGCGAGACGAGTCCTCTTTACAGTGTTGCACGACTAGGTTTGGTTCATTGTGTGGACCTGCACAATGAAAGCTCTGTTTCCCAGGCTGCTTGGAGAAGTGGGCTCTCTGTGGAGAAAAACGGCAGACCCCCCAAGCCCTGTCCCACCCTCCCTCACTGGCATCCCATTCCCATACCACCAGAACCTTGTACAAAGAGCATCTGTCTGTAGTGCTGGCACCAAAAGTCGCTGCAAGCCTGAGAGATTTCGGAACACAAAATGACATTAACGAGAAAAGACAAGGTCTCCCCTTAGGAACGGAGAGCCCTTAGTGGCGATCGCTCCTACGTCACCAGCATGGCTCCTACTGCGTTTATCAACAATGACCTTGGCATACCTCACACCATTTCCCCTAAACACAGCGAGTAAAGTTACACAAGTTTCTCTTCATTAAACTTTTATGAATGGCATCCTGCTATTTTAAGTAACCAGAAAGAAAATTTTAATCAAAGTACAGCTAGTCACAAGAAATGTTAATTTTTTACAGGCTTGTACTGTGTACACACTGAAAAAAGGGTGAAGTTTCCGACACATCACCAAATCTAAATGTGCAATGACAAACTAGCTGGCAAGACAGCACGTAAAAACATTCTCTCAGAATTGCATATTTACATAATTAAAATAGTATCTTATAATATTATACCTTTAAAACTGCACTTCAGTTTATTCACTTTACATAGGCCGGTATCCACGTGAAAAGATAAATAAGATTAAATTATTGCAAAAAATATAGCCGGTGGTTGCAACAAGATCCGTTTTTATAATAATAATAATAATAATAATAATAATAATAATAATAATAATAATGAACATAACTGAATTTAATTTATTTGTTTTTGGAATTAGCTAAAACAATTAGAATATTAAAAACTCGCGGGTGGCCCGGTTTCATCAAATCATGCAATCCAGACTTCAATCTCTATTCATATTTTAAATATCCAGCCCAATTACTCATAATATTAATTTAAATTCCGAGAAATGAAGCAGCCTTATAATTAATCCGTAAAAGTCGACCATTTGACAGGGGTATGCGGCCCAGCATGTGCCAGACGATAGCAGAAGTTGGGTTTATTATTCCCAATCGTAGGCAGCGCCTGAGACGAGATACAATGTAACATTACAGCGTCACCGTCCGCCGTCACTGTCGCCGCACTTGCGGTGCAGGCTGCTATTCTACACATGGTAACACGCATAAGCCGCCGATCATAAATACATAGGCGTATGTGTCAGCGACCGCTGAAACGCCTCTTTATTGCAGATAAATCCCGGGGCTGGCACGCCGGGCTGTGGGTCCATTGTCACGCTTGACACCCACCGCATTTCCGAAGGATATACAGCCAGGGCTGGAAGGCGGCACTTACTGTTTGAACATCCTCTCCATGTCTTTGATTTGCTTCCTGGAGAATTCCTTAAACTCGGTGTAGGGGTTGAAGACCTTCATGGTGCGCGGGAGATGCTGCCCGTCATTCATCTCCCCCCGGCGGAGCAGCTTAGCGCCCAGCTCCGAGTCGGCGCTCGCCGTGGCCGGCTTCTCGGCTCCGTTTTCGCGCGTCTTGTTCACGACCACCGGCTCTTCTCCGCCTCCTTCGCCGATCTGAAGACGGCGACTCAGCCTTGTTGTCAGCTCGTCGGAAGCCATGGCTTCTTAAACTATTCCTCTGAGATAACTACTAAACAAATAAAATGGTACGAATAGTCAAAATGTTCCAATGCCTATGGTCCATAGGCACCAGATCCGTTATTGCAACCAGTGACTATGCGGACTGGATCTCTTCCCCCTGAGGTCTGAGTTACGATGCACTGAAATCTGGAGATTACGCACCTATTTGTACAGTACAATAAACTAATTCACGATCCCCCTCCCTTAAAGGGGCACAGCGCCGCTCGGCTCCGGCGCAGGAAATTCTGCGGCGCTCCGATTTCTCGGGACGCACTTTCCTCACGGCGAAGCTCCTACGTGCGAACACACACCACGCCTCTTAAAGAGGCGCACAATCCGACGGAGACGGCACAGAAACAAATTCTTACAAATTGCACCGTTCGTGAAAATGTGAATGTCTCCCAGAATATTCGCAATTTGCTATTTCCTTTTTTTGTTTCCACGCTGTTGTGCACTGTTTAATGCCCATCTTGCATTTGAAATGCAGTATTCAGATGATGAAATTAAATATGTACATATTACATATTAAATATTTGCCCTGATCTTTCACCTAACGACATATTAATTGTCAATATCTTGTCATATTAAGCATTATCTACAATGTAGGCCTAGTGTAGATTATATATAGCCTGTGTATTTTAATACAGCCTCTTAAGTAGAGCTGAAAGTTTTAGGCGACTAATATCAGTAGGATAAAACGAACCAAAATGTAACTAATGTGAATCACATATAATATTCAATAAAGCCCAAAAACAATTCCAAACTGACGGCGTCCAATTTAAGCGCTGTGCTGATTCATTTGGCCGTTTTGTTTAAGGCGACCTCACCAGGGAGATTTAGCCATTACAACCAGCCAGTCACACATTGTTACAATTATTATCTATCCACCCACATTCTAACCGTTTATTTCGGCCAGGGCTGGAGTCTATCCCAGGTAACACAACTCAGCGTAAACCCCGGACGGGATGCCGGAGCATCACAGGGCACACGCATCTATATATATTGATGCTTTTCAACTACGCAACTGGCGTAAACGACTTGAATAAGGGGGCGGTGGCATTGAGGTAGTCTTACAGCATTAAAGGAATTAAATGTCAGTTATGTAAGCAGGGCATAACGATCTTCTGAGTGAAAACAGTGCCGAGTGGAATAGGCTACATTAAGATACTTAAGATATATCTATAATTAAAGATAAGAATGTCAGTAACACTTTGCTTCAGCTAGGGGCACAGAAAATGCAGCTGTACGCTTATACTTAATGCATTAATTAGCCAGAAACTAAGTATGCATTACGTACTGATCCCTTGTTCATTCACCGCGAATCAGTCATATATTTTATGCAGTTACCATGTTTGTTCATGATTTGTACTTGGGTATTAACTGATTTACTAAGTTACCTATCCCCCCTCAAGTGTCACTAGAATGCCTACCAAGTCTTAAAAATAGGCAACATTTATATAAGCCACATCAGTTTATGCCTTACCCAATCATCATCATCATCATCACTATCATCTTCGTCATCATCATATACATAGTCCTATACTTGTGCTTTATTCAGTTTTATCTACTGCACAACCCGGAGTGCAACTGCAAAATCGCAAATACAGTCACAGCATTTATTAAACCAGACATCATTTAATTATCCATGATAATTAAACATGAGTACCAGAGTAATTCTTGCATTTGTGGAGCAAGGGTAATGAAAACTTATTTTATACCATTATGATGCTGAGGTGGTTCTGAAGAACTGAAGGCACCAATTTGTTCAGATGCTTTGACATCTACAGTAAGTCGGCAGACCTCGTATACAGTAGCTACGCACAGATGTAAGGTCAAATGATAATGGACAATTAGGAGAAAGGAATGATCCTGTAGTTCACCAAAGCCAATTAAACACAGTGCTACCAGTTTGCTAACAATACATTCCTGTAAAAATATTATTATTATTATTATTTTTCAATCTTATTGCATAATAAGGCAGCATAATAAGGGTCTTTCTTATCTTTGTAAATAACTTAATAAGTCCAGTATACATAACATACTCAAAAGAGAGCATGCCTAGGCTAGATTGTCCATGTGGTATAGTGGGCATTCTCCCAGTGGAGCAATGGCTATGTGGGCCAGCCAAACTGATAGCTCGGTAAAGTTTATTGTGGCCCGGCTTGGCTAAATTTATCATAGGGGACCCCAAAAAAAAACCGACCAGGGCTAATTTTTAACCCTGGGTCCAGTTAATTTAATTTTATCTTGGATGGAACTCGCCACACACAAGTGAAAGTGGTGCTGCCTGTTGGATTGATCATCCCTGGGTTCCTACAGTGCACTTGCTCCTAGGATCTGAACCAACTGTGTTCAGAACACAAGTTCACATTCTGCAGATTGATCCAGCTGCTAATTTTCCATGACCTACCCCACTAGCAAATGCAGTGAAAAATCACATTAAGTCCAATCCCTTTTTGCATATTTTGAACAGTTTTTTTTATTATACATTTTACTAGTCCACTGTCTGCATACCCAGGCAGATTTCTTTAATTATACACAGATTTCACTAACTTGGACCTAGGGAAATTAGCATTTAACAAATGCAATATTTCAGCCCCACACACTAGTCATATGATATCAGCTGCTCATGGTAAAAGAAAGCTACTATTTCAGCCTGCACTTGGCAGAGGGCTCTGGTTAAAAACAGCTAACACTTCAGCCAGCACCTGCTGGAGAGAGCTTGTGTGCGCAGTGCATCATCACGACACCCTGCTACGTGCCACACCGGCAGAAGCAGAGCAATGAGTCAGCTCCGTCGCAGCAGACCTGCGATGATGCATCCGGGGGAACCGGAGCCTCCGATGCCGTCAGAGGACTGCAGGGGGGGGGGGTGGAAGAGGGGCGGGAGGAGCCACTGTGACGGAAAATCCCGTCTTCATTCCCAGGTCCGAGAAGCACCGGCTTCAGCCCATCGCTCTCGTTCAGTGGCACGGCTGCGGCTCTTGACCTGCCATCTCCACTGGAGAGGAGGCTCTCAGCGCCGGGCTGGAGGGAGCCGCAGGAGAACAGTCAGGCTCCATGTCAGGTCTGGGCTGCAAAAAAAACGCACATTTAAGGAGCCGCAACAACAAATGATTTTTCCATATTACCCAAATTCATAAAAAAATTAAGCATAAATAAAATATACTGCATAAAAAGAAATGCAGAAATAAGATTTTTCATTCAAAACGACATGTATACTGAGAATGACCTTGATGTCAAAATTGGCTTAGAGCAGTGTTTCCCAACCTGGTCCTCAGGGACCTATGGATGGTCCACGTTTTCACTCCCTCCTAGCTCCCTGCCAGACAGTCCACATTTTTGCTACCAGGAGCTGGGAGGGAGCGAAAAGGTGGACTGTCAGTGGGTTCCCGAGCACTGGGTTAAGAAAGACTGGCTTAGAAAAAGGAAGCATCGCAGTGGGGCTGAGCTGGCCCTCTCCTTGATCTCTAGATCAAGAAATCATGGGAAGTAGGGGGGTGACTCGGGTGGGGGGGATTCTGTTGGTTCCTTTATTACACAGGAATTTGCCCCTCCCCCCTTCCACTCTAAGGAGGAACACAGCAGGTGGGGCCGCTGGAAAAGGATGTGGCCGTATAGCCTAAAGCTTTCTAGCTCATGTCCCATGAGAGGTCATCATCACAGATTCCTTTGGCGTGATACTTGACCTAACTTACTGCAGAAGTGCCAGAAAAGCAGCTAAATGAAGAAGCTGGGTATGTGGAGTAATAGGAGTCCTACTTTGTGCCTGCAGATCCTTGGGAAGGACAGCGCCACCTTCAGGCACAACTCGCTATGGCTCAGTGGCCGACGCAGCTGTGCTATAGTAGACAAGCACTGTCAGTACCAACGTGCAGGAAAACAGATCCGCACTGCTTTGTGTTGATGATTCAGGAAAACAGGGGGCCAGGTTCACTGTGACTGAACATCAACATCATAATGCAGCAGAGGCAATCTGGCGCCGTGGCAACTGCACCCCCACTGCCAGGGGCTGCATCTCTTCACCACTGCAGAGTGTGGAAGGGTCCCAGCCTGAGCCAGTTAATGTTTACTGAGCTGCAGTCTCAGTGACCAATAGCTTTCCTGTAATCCTTGCTCCAGTGCCTGTGCTAAAGCTCCAATGCTGCACAGCCAGGGTGTATTGTCAAATACCCATGATACACACCTGTCACAACTCCAGCCCAGAAAACGGTATGAAATGTACTAAAATATATTCAGATATTCAGTCTTTCAGTCACTGGATTGGAGAACCAGCGCAGTGATGAAGTGTGGATGCCGACCGACCCTGACAGACTCAGCGCGCCTCCGGGATCAGAGCACCTCCGTGGGCGTGCCCGTCCTCTCCTTCTGCTCCCTCTCCCGAGTCCTCAGCTGCTCCTTCAGGACCTCTACCTCATACTCCTTCTTCTTCAGCCGTCTGTGCAGGCTTGGCTTCCCAGAAGCGGCCTGTCCAAGGGAGATACAGACGACAGTGTTTCAGTTTATGCGAATGCTGCACCGATTACTGCATGGCACAGCAAACATCAAAATATTAACTCACAGCAGCAGGGGACGGAAAATTGAAAGCTTGTTGCGGGGCGGGGGGGGGTGTTGTCTTTTTCCATTTAACTAACTGATTATTATGCCGGAGTAATTCGTGTTTATTGCTTTTCTCAACGGTAGTACTGCAGTGACCCTAGTCGGTCCCCATGAAAGCATATCATGTTGGGCCCCCAACCCAGGCCAATCCAATGCTCCAGACTTTTCAGGGCCCCTGAGTATCGTTCTGACTTCCCTGCCTTTACAGTGTCCCTGCTTCTCTGGACCATGTTTACAGTCCATGATCTCCATCACCTTTCCGTATCGTTACGTAAGAGTCAGTGTTACCAAACATCAAGCTCTATTTGTGTCTAGGAAGGGGAACACAACGTTACTGTGCGAAGACCCGCC
>JAODKL010000107.1:3704789-3723421 GCA_026780765.1 Petrocephalus schoutedeni | reverse complement strand
AATGCATTATGAAGGTACACTGAATGTTCTATGAATGCATAATGAATGCATTATGATGGTGCAGTGTGTTACCTTATATTCTATTTATTACCTTTCATCTCATTGTATGACTCCATACATCCTATGACAATAAAAAATACTTCGCCTATAAAGTAGCACTAAAGAAGATGTGAACTAGACTCTGCACTCCCACCCCCACCCCCAAAGGAATGTCACTGCTGAGTCATTTTCTTAATCATTTCACCAAACCCGCTGAGCAGAAAAGAGGATGCTGAGGGAGAAAACTGATCTCGCTCCCTTGCCTTTCAAGAATGAACTTGGGGTGCAGCGAATCATGGGATTGTTCTCGTTTGGTGAGGACGCAACCGATGTGTCCTTGATATTTGGGGCGGAGCAGGAACAACATATTTACCATCCTCTGTTCTTGTGATCTGGTCTTTGGCATTGGAAGATGAGGTAAAATGGGTACACGAGAACACAAATACTGTCAAGTAGGCATACTGAGATTCACCCCAGGTGACACACCAGCACTGCTGTTTTACCACTGTACCTGAGCTCCTCCCTCACTCTTTGAAGCTCCTCCCCCTTCTGCTCCACCAGCTGTGACATCTGGCTCAGTTTCTGCGTGACCGTGCTCAGTTGGACCCTCTGGTCGATCACTATGGCCCTGTGCTGCTCCAGCTCCACCTTCTGCTGCTCGCTCAGCTCTCCTGGACACCGGCACACGCAAAGGCCTCAGGGGAACTCTTCATGTATCGTATGTGATACCATGGTAACCACAAAATCTTTACATCATCAAAAACAAGTTGGCACATTACATGTGTAATTTTTTTTGTTTAAAGTCAGGAAGAACATAGTCCTACCATGGAAAAAAATGCAAGACGCAATGTATTATGGCACCACACCTCCATGGTAACAGGTAAAAACACGGACTAATGTGGCAATGCAAAAACCCTGGAAAACCCTTTCGTAGGCAAGAATAGTGTGGGATTCAAACTGCATCTCTTCGCACCTGTCAAGTCAGACATTCTGGCATTGGCGATGGCCAGCTCACGGCTGAGAGCGGTGATGACATCACCCTGGGCTCCCACCTCCTCCCTCGCCTCTGACAGCGCCTCCCTGGGGTAAAAGACAGGCAGCCGAAGTCTGGCTCAAATCCACAAAAGCCAGTGATGAGTGAGACAAGCAGACATATTACTGACTTAGGTGGGGGCGATTACTCACAACCATCAACATTATAATTGAAATATGCATCAAAATATATAGAGCATAGAAAACATATACTTATAGTTGCTCATAAAAACCCAAACCCATATACCGAAACAAAAAGCAGAAAACCCCGCTAAGGTTTTTCTTTGGGTCACTGGCACCTCTGTCATCTCGGCGCTGAGGCATGGACCCCGTGCCTGGGTCCTACCTCGATGCCACGGCTGTGGGAGATGAGGCCCGCTCCTCACACGCCATGCCTGTGCATCTATACCTCGTCACATCACACTTCTCCCTCCGCCATGAAGGCCTGTATTCGGCTCACACAACCCGCCCTGCTTTCTATGGTGCATTGAGGTGGCTGTGACTCATTACACAGGGTGAGGCGTCACACTGATTCACCGAGTCATTATGGGCGCTTCTCCTGGACTGAGGAATGCAGTGGGCATTCCTGGGATAAAGATCATACCACGGAGAACTGCTGCTGGTGCAGAAAGAACAGAGAGGAATGAGACCTCTTCTCAGCTGAAGGAACGCAAGCCATTTTTCACAGGAACTGAAGATTTCTCACAGTCTTGGAAGCATAGATTTTACCGCTCCTCCACGCCTAACCACAAGCAGCTGGAGAACATGGAAATTTGTTCTTTCCTCAGGTTTTTAGAGGACCCCCAACCCCACCCCTCCGCTGCCTGTCTGTACTGCCATATAACAGCATCATGGGAAATCTACAGCTTCACCAGATGATCAAGATTCCTTTCAGTGGACTCTAAGCCAGAGGTGACGCACCACGGTTGACACAGGCATTACAGCGGAGCCAACATAAATCAAGCCTATTGAAATTTATAAAGGCGCAAGGGACTGAAATAAGATTTGGCTGTTGTACTGTAGGTTGACCGTGCCTCACAGCAAAAACTATCCGAGAAGGTTAATCAAGAGAGACGTTAGAGCTGGAAAGAACAGACCTTAAGATCATAATCGTAAATTTAAACAACAGGGACTTACTACATAAGAGCTAGTAGATGAAGAATTTATGTTCCTCGAATAGTCACAGCCGAGGTAACAGAGATGCTGGCTGGGCAGTACATTTGACTTAACATCACTTGCACCATCAGCACCCGATAAGTCAGACAGCAGGGGGCGTAACCAATCTCGATCCTCAAGGGAGTGTTGTTTTAGTCCGGCGTTGTAAATGATCATTGCCGAAGTAATTATTTGCATCATAATTCACTGCTGTAGGCAGCTGGGATGACACTGTTAAATAATGTGTGCCCTCCGAACGCCACACTAAGGAACGAGCGTTCACCTGTGTCAGCGGCGGCTTAATTACTCCATAGATAAACCAGAAGGGCTGCTACCCCTTTGGCGATGAGAGCACTTTAAATCCAGGGCGCACTGCCTACCTGAGCACTGCGAGGCTCCCTTCCAGTGCCAACACTTCTGCGTTCTTCCGTCCTTCAGCCTTCGTGTCTTTGAGCTCCTCCTCTGCGGCTACAAAAAAAAAACACGCATCATGACCACCTTGGAGAGTGCAGGGCAGGAACCCACTCTGGCCCATATGAGCAATTCCCAGCCACTACACGCTGATTTTTAGTAGCTAGATGCATTTAAGTCTGTCATTTAAAAGGCACCAATAAGAAGAGTAACATCCCAGAATATGTCAAATAAAAGCCTGAGCAACAGGTGTCTCTCAGGACAAGTAAAACATAAACACTGAAATCATGTACAACATTGCTCTAATATGTGGAGCTACAGAACCACTGAGATACAGGTGTGTATGTGGGCATGTAATTTATTTATGTACACTCTGCATGTAACCTACACTCCCAAAAATATAACCTTGTCAATCTGCTTTCAGTACAATTTACAATGGAAACACCATAACAGCAAACAAAATAATGCCTCAACAACCTACATGCCCATTGTCACTGACATGTCACTTAAGTATTTTACCAGGGACATTCCCAGTTGAACAGTACCACCTAATTAGCTGCAGTAATGAACAGGGCCTCATTTTACGGTGTCTGTCTGAGCTGCCCTCAGTGTCCGTACCTCCCAGCCGCTCCCTCAGGGAGTCCCTCTCCTTCCCCACATCCTCCAGCCGCTGCTCCATCGCCACGATAGTGTGCGCATGCTGTCGCACCGCTTCCCGGTATTCCTCCTCCTGGTCCTGCCAGCGCCTGCGCTCCAGCTCCGCCCCTTCCTGCTCTGCCTTAGCTATCCCAGCCTCCAGATCCGCCTCCCGGATCCGGGCCTGCTCCTTCAGGGCAGCCTGGAGGGATGCGGGTCGCCAGTGACTTTAGGCTTGGGATCTCATGCAAAGGGTGTGTCCAAAATGGCATACTGTACTTTCTCAGTATGTACTGAATTTTATTAGAAGCCTATTACTTGACTGTCAATGTAGTATGTACTGCATGTATGCATGAGAACAGTATGCATGCCCTTGGACATACTGTGGTCACCACCTGACCTGGAGGTGTTCCAAAGATCTACCTTGACCCCCCGCAAAAGTTAAAAACTGTTAGAAACTATCTGGGAAAAAGGTTCACATTTGAGTCATCTCAACATCGTTACACGCTTTGGAATTTCACAGAATGTAGTGTGTCATCCAAATATCTTTCACCTACTATGTAATTCAAACTGAGGTTATGGACATACTGCACGCTTCACATATAACATATCGCCTGACCCCACCGATCTACCTCAGCTCTCCTGAGTGACTCCAGCTCAGCTTGCAGTCCATCCAGCTGCAACCTGAGTGTTGCTTCCTCCTTCTGATGGGTCTCTACTGCCTTTAGTGTAACAAAAGGACCTGTTCAGATGAAGCACCACAGTGGATCTCTCTAATGTCACAGCAGTGGCCCAAAATCCTCCTAAAATCTGTATACAGTTACGACACCTTCAGGTAGAATTTAAGCAGTTAAGGTACTGGAACTGATTCCTATGGATTGTCAGTTCAATTCCAAAAGAAAAGAGCTCTTGCATGTTCTACAGAGGTCCACATATCAGTGAAACAAGCTTGGATAAAGGTAACAGTGAATCTATGAACTCTGATTAGTTAAGACTATGAGCCCTGACCATTTACTGTGTGCACACCTGGGTAATTACCTGCGTGAGGTCTACGTTCTGGCTTTGCAGCTCCTGCAGGTGGCCGAGCTGCGCAGTCAGCGACTGCGTCACTCTGTCTCTCTCTGTCCTCACCGCATCCTCTAGCAGCTGCAGATGGGACAAAAAAAACCACAAATTTTGCAGAAAACACAAAAATAAACCATCAAGCTATTTTACGTCATCTAACAGGAGGGTACCGGAAAAGTTCTCATATCTGGTATCCTTGGGACTGAAACACTGCTGAATAGTTGGATTTTCCAACTGAATGTTACTCTTCAATTGTTACTCTTGAATTGTAACACAATTCTTACACTTACTTTAATCCTTTCGTATACACATACTAATGATTATTGTGCTGTTATTTTATGTCAGATTTTTGGTAGAATACAAGAGATTATGAAGTAAACAATGGCAGAACAAACAGAAAGATGAGTAAAGTATGCGCAGAGTTTTTCTTAATTTTTTTTTGTTTAGTGTAAAATTTTAATAGTGTTATAATAATGATGGATTTCATTTATTTAGCACCTTTCACAAATGCAAACTCCCTTTACCCGGGGAAAAATATTATGAATTTTAAAATTGAATAGTAATATTAAAAATGTTAATTGTATTTGAATGCTGAGCATGTGATCCTGAGGATTGAGGATCTGTGAATCTCTCCATCTCACCTGCTGCTTCTGCTCCTCCAGCTCCTCCTGGAGGGCGCGCATTCGCTCCTGCACCTCCCTGGCTTGCTCCTCCTTACTCTGCTCCACGGCCTTCAGGCACTCCTGCTCACGGTTGGGTAGCGAGGGAAAAAAACGCGCCTTTAGATCCCAAGGTCACTTACCTGGGAGTCAGTGACCAAATGGGATAACCAGGCCGGGAGCGCCCTCTGTGGGTGCAAAGCCGGAATCACTATTCTGTATCAAAGCATGCTTTTTTTCCCCGCTCCACCTCGGGATGTTCTGCTTCTTATTGGAATCATCCAGCACGGTGTAAATCAAATTCACATTATTTAGCAGCCACTTTCATCCAAGCAGACATGTGTTTTATTGAGGAAGTAGGGTCAGGCGGTCCCTGTTGAAACAGAGGGTTAAAGGCCTTGCTCAAGGCCCATTGGTGAAATCACTCTGTCCACCCTGGGAAGTCAGCTGGCGAACCTGAGCTGGGACACTGCCTAGAATTCAAACACGCAATTCAACAGCCCCTGAGCGTAGAGTGCTGGCAGCACTGGGAGCCGAGGAAGAGCAGCGAGGTTTCAAAGGCCTACCTGGCAGGCTCTGAGCTCATCCTTACACGCCTGTACTCGCTGGCCCAGGACTCCAATGCCCCCGGGAATCCCTGTGGGTGCAGGCGCATTAATGTGGTCAGCGGCCCCGGGGCTTGTAGAGCACGGCAAAGCACCGAGTCCATTCAGAAGCTCAGGTCCACCACAGATAGACACACATGCACAGTGACACACTGCAAAAACTCCTGATCTAACCAAGACTTGCAATCTTATATCTAGCCTAAAAGTCTGATGGATCTTGCTTTGAGAATTATATACTATATAAGAAAAGATTTTTTAAGATTGTTTTAAGAATATTCATCCTTTTTTCTTACTTAGTTAGTAAATCTTAAAGTTAGTTACTTTACATGTACATCAGGCTAAATTACTGTCAGAGCCACAATTTGAGGCAACACGTGTGTCTTTTAAGACAGTTTTAGCGGCAAGAACTTGTTTTAAGACTGCACAGTAACAACTGCTATCACACTTAAGATTTGTTAAGTCACATCATTTATTCCAAGAACATGTGCTGTCAACATCAACACATTTACGCGTAATTATTTACAAGCAGTTAATCCCAATGTTCCAATACAGTTATTTTGTTCAGTAATCGAGTGTCAGGGAGTCTGGGACAGGTGGGATGACATCATCTGCTGGAGTGACCAAGAAGTAAGCATGACAACGCGAATAATATAACGACACCAAACAGCATTCTAGCCATTATTATTAGTTTTATGTTGCTATGCCTGGGTGATGTTTTAAGTGAATGTTACTATTTTGTGCATCAACAAAATATATTGCTGTCAGGGTCGGTGCCCGTCCAGCCCTCCCTTTGTGTCTCCTTCCCCATTTGGCCAGCAGGTGTCGCTGGCCAGTCTGATCTCCCTCTTGGTTATGGGTTTGAGGCCAGCCTCCCCTGTTTTGGTTCTTTACTGGTTTTTCCAAGCGTTTTATTATTTCTGCTCCTCTGTTTTTGGGTTATCCTGCTTGTCTCTGGTTTGGTTTTGTTTCTGGTTAGTCCTCGGGTTTGTCAGTGTTCTTTAGTTCCTGTGTTCTGTAAGTAATTTCATTGGTTGTTCTGTGACTGTTAATTGGATTATCCTCACCTGTTCCTCGTTGCCCCTAGTTTGTTAGCCACACCTGCCCCTTGTTACTCACGGTGTTCAGTGTATTTAAGGGTCTGCCTTAGTCCTGCTTGTTAGTTAGAACATGGTGTCATGTTCTTGTAGTTTATTAGTTTTTTCCCCCTGTTTTGCTTTCTTACCCCTTGTGGTCTGTTAATTTTGTAGTTTCTCCAGTTCTGTTTTTGTTCTCACCCCAATAAACCCTTTTTTGTACTTGAGCCACAAGTGGGTCGTCACCCTCAGTTCCCTGCCTGCACCATGCCACGCCACCACCGCACCCATGACTACTGCACTTTTAAGAAAGCAATTTAATTGAATAAGTAATTATTGATGATTTTAATTTCATTTGTGCTTCATTTTAATTTCTTTGTCTCATTTTAAGACAGAAAAACTAATAATGACAACTCTTGAATTGAGAATAAATGTCCTGTTTAGTAGCTCTGGTTTTAAGATTTTATCACTCAAATTAAGAAAGAAGTAAACAGTCATCGAAGAACTGACGAGCTAGTTTTGAGTTTATTTTACTTAGTACAGTGCTTGGAATTAGTGTTTTACAACTTATTTCAAGATATTTTGCACTCTTCAAGATATCTTACCAAGTATCTTACTGCACTGGCAGATAATTTCACTTGTTTCTAGTCTTTAGCATCTCAAAATAAGTGTTTTATTTTTTATATTTAGATAGTAAATATTTGCAGTGCATGCTGGCCTTGTTCTACAGCACCTTAGGCAAGTCGGCCAGTCAAAGGTACAAGAGCATAACACCATTCTGACAGGCATTGCATCACTAATGGTGACCGACTCGACTTCTCGGCCACCTGCAGAGTGACGTTAGTTATTTACCTTCGGCGTGGTCTGTCACATCTACCCCCGCCTGCAGCAGGGCCCGGGTCGCGGTCTGCATCTGCCTGAGCAGACAGGCCAGCATCGAGAGGGTGGCGTCATGCACCCAGGCCAGGCTGGGGGGCACGTGCTGCCCACGCAGGGCCGCTACTGCCTCCTGCAGGGCAGGAGCTGAGTGCGCCTTCTGTAGGCGTGTCTGGACACACACACACACACACACACACATTAGGTATCCATCCCATTGTGGGGACTCTCCATTCTTTCCTGTGGGCATAACCCTGACCCCAGCTATAACAACCTTAACGCCTAACCAGCCCGAACATAACCATAATTAATCAAACAAAATACTTTTAGGTATTTTAGGTTTTTGGCTGCAGTCACATATTTTTATAAACTTGAGTTTCCCTCTGTGGGGACCAAAAAAAATGCCCCCACAAGGTCAAAATAAGAGGTTTTAATCACATTGTGGGGGACATTTGGAACTTCTGGCCACACAGTCTGTTACATCCCCTCTATGATCGACGATGACACTTCCTGCAGCAGCAACCTTTTGGGGATTAATGCACTTTTAACTTTTATGCTGTTCATTCTTTCTGTCAGCAGTGACTCCCACTCCATGAAACAGCAGTACGTGGCACTGGGACAGCAGTGAGACTCTTGTGTGACATCGGCCTGCTCTTATCCTCCAAGCCACCCTGCCGGTATGGACCTCCTGATGTGCCTGGAGAGAGCAGCTCTGCCAGGAGCTTACCTGCACCTCCTCCAGGGAGCTCCTCAGCACCTCCTCCCCCTTGGCCCTCCCGTTCTGCTCTTCAAGTGCCGTCTTCACCTGGTCCTCCAGCTCCCTCACTTTGGTCCTCAGACCTTCTCCCTCTCTGATAACTTCTGTTATCTGTTCTGTTATCTGCAGGTAATTCAAGGTCCATCAAAAGCGTAATTGGAAAATTCTCCTAATTTTTATATATTTACAATATATTTTTAAATAACAGTGACAGAGATATTTACAATGCCTGATAAATAAGAACTTGAATGGAATGGAGCTACAGTGCTTTCAGGACTAACCTGCTGGTCAGACACAGCGTCCTGGCAAGATGATACGTCAGGGCTAGTAAAGGTAACCTGGATTATTTGGCAACGGAGCCTCTCCAGCTGAGGACAAAAGTGGTGAGTAAAGTCTGTTTGTCATTGTTGGTGTTACTTTAAGATGAGGTGTGGCTTCATTGTAGGGGGCGTGTCTTAACAGCAGGGGTGTGGCTTCATACCATTGGGCGTGGCTTCACATCAGTAGGCATGGTTTCATAGCAGGAGTTATGGCTTCATGCACTACAAGCCTGACTTTGTATAGCATGCGCGACCCCAAGCACAGCTAACTGCACCGCAGAAGGTAAAGGTCCCTCACCCGAGCCTGTTCCTGCCTGAGCTCCACAAGGGCCCTTTGCTCCCTCTTCCGGCTCTCCCCAAGCTCTGCTCGCAGGGAGGTCTGCTTCTGAGGGGACAGCATGATCCACAATCCCATCACAACAATGACTCATTTGACAATGACGTATCGAGTCGGTAAAGTCAGCTCTGAGGTGCCATCTCACCTGGCGCTCCTCGTCCAGAGCTCCCTTGAAGGAGTCCCACTCCATGCCCTTCTGCACCAGTGCAGTTTGCAGCTCTGCCCGCTTATGCTCCAGATCTTCAACTCTCTAGCGCAACACAAACATGCGGAAACATGCATGCGGATAATGGAGGACGAGCTTCCGCAGGAAGCAGGAGCACAGATACGCACCTTGTGCAAAAGAGCCACCTCCTTCTCCCGTGCGAGCAACTCACCCTGTTGCTTCGTGTTCTGCCACACAGAGATACGAAAGAGTTAAATGCAGACCATCCATCCATCCCTCCATCCATCCACCCACCCATCCATCCATCTATCCCACTATCCATCCATCCATTTTCAGTAACCTCTTGTGAATTGCAGCCCAAACGTCTTAACAGGCCCAGGCAGAGAAAGCAGTGGATGGGGCACCTTGCTGGACATGGAGCCCAGCTGTCCATCCTTGTGCCGGACTGCCTGCTGTAGTCTGTCCACCTCAGCGGCCAGTGAGACTCCCTCCTTCTCCCTTGCTGACAGATCCTTTTGCAGCCTGGTCACCAGCCCTGAGCAACAGGTCACAATGAGAGGGGGCGGGGTCACATGGCGATTGGTCACCTCATTATTGCTGGGTTAAAATTCTTTTTGAAGTCCATGGCAGCTCAACAGGAAAAGTTCAACTACAGAAAAAACTAACGGACTACGGATGAAAGGTGGAGAACAACGTGCACAAAATAAGGCTCAGAAGAGGCAGATTTTTTAGTTACATTTTTGTTTGAGGGTATATCCATTTTTATAGTATATTCGTAACTATTCACTGATCCAAAGTGTTGATATCACAGTCATTCTCAAAAGTACCAGTTGATCTGTAGCCATACTACTACAATAGTCCCCCTGTATCCGCGGTTTCAGCTACCCATGGTTTACCATGGTCCGAAAACAATCGTAAAACGTGAACGGTATGTTTTTTCATCGTTCCCTCGTCCTTTGAGGGCTATGAAAAGCACAATTTTCATTGCTCTGTCGTCCCTTGATATACGATATTTTTAGACAGCGATAAAGAGAGAATGCAGTACTGTACAATACTGTATAATAACATACAATGTACTTTATTATCACTGTATTTAATGCTGGCGATGTCGTGCATAATTTATCAATTACCGTACGTAAGTAGATGAAAGTCCCGTGATATATGGGGTCCGCGGATGGTTCACCGTTTTCCGCGGTTTCGGCTATTGCCGGTAGGTATCACCCGCGGATGCGGGAGCACCACTGTATCCAACAAAGAGTACAGTAGATGTGTTCACACATGGGGCTAGCAGTCACCCCTTCCGGGCCCCGGCCCAGTACCTGCAGACAGGCTGTTGTCTCGCTTCAGCTTCTCTACCTGCCCTCTCAGGCTGGTGACCTTCATATCCCGCTCAGCCAGTGACTGTCTGAATACCTCACTGGAGCCTTTCTGCAGCTCCACCATCTGTGATCAAGGGAGGGCGATTAATATTCTAATTAATGCATAAAGGATGACAGCGGGTGGCACAGTAGTTAAGGACCCTGACCTACACCCAGAGTAGCTCTCGATATCACAATATCAGCATCAATATCTGATTCAGTAAATCAGATCCTTTCAGTGAATGTATCCATCGATCCATCTACCTTTACATTACCCATCCAATCACTTACATAATGGAGAGTCTGAGATAGCCTGGCAGCAGAGGCCCAAGGCAGGGGGCACCCTGGATAGGGGGAGTTTTACTGTAAGACGAATCCCTATAATGTAATTTAAATATTAAACAAATACAAAAAACACGGACAGCAAAAAGAGTATATATCAAAACCCACAATGCCCTGCAATAAACTGCCATCCCACCCAGAACTGCCTTGTGTCCCCTGCTTCCTAGGATCAATGTAACCCTGTATGGATACATGGTTAATTAGAAAATGGATGGATGGATGGATGGATGGATGGATGACAGATGGGCATGTTACAGCATATCACAATCCTAATGGGTTATAAGCTATTAAAAACACACATGTGATGAATGGCTGGATATAGTGATCGCACTGCGTGTGCATAACACCTGTTCTCTCAGCTGCTCTATCTGAACCTTCTTGTCAGTGATGTCCTTCTCCAGGCCCTGCAGCCTGGTGCTTATCTCAGGCTCCACCCACAACACCTGCCGCTGGAGGGCGAACACCTCGTCCCGCAGGCCGGCGATTAGGGAGTCCTTGCGCCGGGACTCGGCCTCGAACGGCGCCAGCCGCTCCACCTCGTCCCCCAGCCGCTGCAGCCTCTCCTCCTGCTCCGCAAACGACGGCCTCCCATCACGCCTGCGGCCTTCACTCGCTTTGCACTTCTAGAGCATTTTTCTCTGTACAGATGCTCGCATGAAATGTATGCTTAACTGGTCCCCAGGGGGAAAGTTAGGGTATGTACAAACTCTGTTCAAATGCAGTGAAAAACATTCAGTATGCTGTATTGGGCACCTGCATAAATCTTCCATATTTTCTATAATTCTGTATATTGTATAGCTTTCGCTCCCCAATTCCGGTCCTGGATGGCCAGTCTGGCATATAGTTTGCAGATTTCCCTGCTCAAACATACCTTATTCAGCTCACCAGCTAATTGCCAGGTTTAGTATACGTGTTTGAGCAGGGAAATCTGCAGACTGTGCTGCAGACTGGCCCTCCAGGACCGGAATCTTGCTATGCATAGCTTTTTGCAATAAATGTCTACCTACTGGGAATGGAAGGGCAATGGATGCCCCTCTGATTCACACACTGACAAATATTTCTAGCCCAAATCACTTTGCTCCATGCAGAAAAGCCAAGCAATCATCCAAGACAGACTGCAAGTCCTAGTCTTACGGCATGTCAACAATATTGTGTTGCAGCTGCAAGCTCTAACTGATCAGTCCTCTCAGATTTATTCTGCTGCTAGAGGCCTGTAGGTAACTGAGCATCAATTACTTGGAGTTTAGCCCCATAACTGAGCCAGCATGGCTGCAGAAGAGCAATTGTTCAAATGGATGACGGTATAACCGTGGTGAAAGGCTACCTTCTCCTGCAGAAGATTCTGTAGCACCTGCGTGTTAGGCAGAGTCTCTGTACTCCCGGCGGGATCCCCGCTATCTGAGAGTAAGGGACGGCTTCCTGTACAGTTGAACAT
Source organism: Petrocephalus schoutedeni (assembly GCA_026780765.1). NCBI lineage: Eukaryota > Metazoa > Chordata > Actinopteri > Osteoglossiformes > Mormyridae > Petrocephalus > Petrocephalus schoutedeni. Next base: position 3,711,155 of record JAODKL010000107.1, on the reverse strand, counting down.
GATTTCTTAATAACTTTATATTTTCGTACCAGCACGTTCATGGACTCATTTAGGAAAGCATAGAGATGTATCATAATAATGGCTCATTTAAAGTTACAAACTATGCAAGTTTCTAAAAGTTTTCATGCAGCAATTAATATAAGAAACATACACCAACGTGTCATCTGTCACTGTATCTCTCTGTGGGTATATTCCTATGATTCATTCTTCTGTAATAGTACTAATTACACCACACTTTTCTTGTAGGAAGCACTTTGGGTACCTGGCCTGAGAGAGCGGACCCCGTGGTCCAAGGATTGGCCAAGCCCTGTCCTCCTGACCCCAGCACTGGCAGGCCGAACTTTGTTAGGGGGGCGAGGAGCTGTGGTTGCGCCCCCCTGTGTTTTACTGGCCCGGGTTTGTCTTTGCAGAAGCGGAAATTGGGAGGGAGTGTCCACTGGCCGGGGGAGCTCCATCTGCATGGATGTGTGCCAGGCAATGCGCTTCTGCACTGGGGGACAAGACTGGCATACACAAAGGCGAGTACATAAGCAGTCAAAAAGACAGACAACTTGTAATAAGCAGGCACCAGAGCTTCCAAACAGGTCACACCGATGTTTCGCTCCTCCACAGAGTTCCATACTATATTCGTACTCGTACGTTTTCAGTAAGATTTTTAGACAGCGAGTAGACTTTCAGTAGAAACGTCCCATTCGTACGGAGAACGCAATGAGAGTAGGATCGGACCTGAGGGGTAGAGTCGACGCACAGCTGGAAAGCGGGCCCCCCATAGCCGAAGTGCAGCTCGTCTCCCGGAGACAGGCGCACAGAGGCGTTGTGGATGTGACAGTTGTTGACGTAGGTGCCGTGCGCGGAATTCAGGTCCCGCAGCACGAAGCAGCGCTCCGGCTCGTTCAGCTCGATCACGGCATGCTGCTCTTCCACGCCTCCGTTCTGCAAGCAACAGCAACAACATCAGAGGGACTACGAAGAAGAAAAAGATTCCGAAAAAGTTCCAAAAAATCCAAAGATGCATGGGGCAGCGCTGTTAAAAGTCTGCAAACGTATTACCTGAAGACAGAGGTCAGAATCCCTGTGCTTTCCCACTGTTGTAGTTTTGCTCTGGAGTTTAAATAGCCACCCTAACGTTTTCAGATATCCTCTCATGGCTTTTCTTTCCTTCTTGTCAACCTGTTTAACTAAAAACAGAAAGAAGAGGAACTAAGGTTTGATACTGGAAGCTTGGCTGTAATGCGCGTCTCAAAACTTCCCAAACTGCTAGAGAAAAAAAACAAGACAAAAAAATTCTTCAGGTCTTAAATTTGATATTATTGTTACACCCTGAATAACGGTTTTTAGAACAAGACAGTTTCGCTAATGAGTGCTGCAGCAACGCAAAGACGCGCGAACAGTAGCGCGACACTGCTGGCGAGATAACTTTTCCGTATAACCTTAAATAAAACCTGCAATAGAAATATCCGTACCTTTAGCGCATTTTTTCCAAAGGCAATATGTGCATTGGTTTATTTTTCACACGGATTAATTTTGCGAAGAGCTGTGACTTCCGCGAGAGCATGTCACGAGCGCCGGGAGAGATTGTGTTGCAGCACCATGGTAACGCGGCGCGAGGCTGCAGCCCGGAGCGACGCTTTCAAATACACGTCGGCCCTAGTATATACGGCATGCACATAAAGAGTGCTCGAAATGAACACAGCCACCAAAAGAGCCACACGCTCCACATTTTCTAGTCCATCAATCTAACTAGACCTGGCAAAACTGCTAAAATGCATATACCTCGGAAAATAAAATCTATTTATCCATTTAAAATGTATGTAGTATACGTCTTTACAGTGCTACATTTAATCATTAAAATGTTGAAATTACTACTGGTTCACTGTATATTTTAGATGCCTACTGGGAAGATAAGTAGATAGAAATATTTACATACAATTCTAGGAAGCCATTGAAATTTAGGTCTATCACATATATGAACATAAAAACATATGAAGGAAAGGTGTGGTTTGGTATGTCTTGCATGCATTTTGGCATGACGTTTTTACATTCTAAATATAGTCCTTTTGGGACAACACATGATCATTATTTTAAAAGATGTATATTACATTCTGTATTACAGCAGTATTGCAAAATTAATAAACACTGGCTTGTTTGTCACAACTGACTCACCTCACCATAAAATCAAAGCAGTAATCCAATACAAAGCAATACGTCACTGGGTTGCACAAATAATTCTGAGGTTAATGAATGGGCCATGTAATTACATAGCTTAAAACTGCTGCATAAATATTAGAGGGAACTCAACAAAAATGTTAAGTTTATCAGTGAAGAATTTTAGCCATCCTTCCATAATGATACAGGAATGGGGTGAAAGCAGGCCTGTAACCCCCCCACCCCCCACACACCCCTCATGTTCGACTTCATATCTCTTTGGGAACTGTCCGTTCATTTCTAAGGGCAAAACCCAGAAGCCAACCTTTACCCCTACTCAGTCATAACCTTAATCAGAAGTAAGCAAACAAAATACAAGATCTTTGGATATTTTCATTTTTTGAATGCAGTCACAAATGTTTATAAAATTGAGTTGAGGAAAAAAATATCCCCACAAGGTGAAAATAACAGGTGTTTTTTACATTGTGTGTACATTGGGTCTTTTCCACACACATATATTTACAGTGGGTAATTTAGAGACAAAAACTCACCTAACATATTTATGTCAACCTAGCTGTAGTGAAATGAGTGAAATGGGAACTGAACTCCCTCAAGTCTCAAGCACAAGGTAATAGTGCCTTAATGCCCACTGATGAGGATAAAGCAAAGTAATAAGTGTCACACTGGAGCTTCACACTCTAGATTGTGGCCACGCCGAGACGCCAGACCCCCATTTCTCTCTGAATGAGGGATGGGGATTCAGCTTCCCCCGATCAGGGAGATTTATGGTTATTGATATGGTGTTGCTTACAGTGGATTTTTTTCAGCGTGTCAGACTGTAAGTGCAAAAGAAGGAACCAGAGGCATAGAGTAACTTAAGAATTTCATATTATTTTATTGCACTGCTGTAATTCACTGTTTCACAGCAATTTTGGCATGAGAAGTTCCACTCTTTAGTTTGTGGTCATCACCTGTGAAAAAGATTGATGATTTCTTTTCTTAATTGGGTTTGTTTTTTTCCTAAATTATGTGATGCAATTTCCATTAAAACAAAAACTAAATGTTCCATCGTAAACATGGGTTCACTTACGTTGTTGATCCAGTCGATGTAGGCACTGACGCGGGTGAAGACAGAAGGCTTCTGGGGGTAGTTGCATCCCAGGCTGGAGCCAAAGCTGACGATACCCTGGACATCCCACTCCCCATTGGAGTTCTGGCAGTTCAAGGGTCCGCCAGAATCACCCTGAGGGACAGCATGATACCAGATAAGTCAGGAACAAGAATAGTAGGGCTAACCCAACTAAATCATTAATAATGTGGTTAATTTGGGCTGACTAATAATAAAAAATAATAAACGCTTACATTGCAGCTGGCCTCCACACCGTTCCCACCAGCACAGACCATGTTCTGGGTCACCAGGTTGCCCCACCAGTCAGGCTTGGAGCAAGTGGCAAAGTCAACGATGGGAAGCATTGCTTGCTGCAGATCTTCAGCAATGGGCCCATTGGCTGGGGACACATGTGAACTAGGTTACCACTAACATAGGGACAGCTCAAAAGTTTCCAACTTGCTTTGTAAACTGATGATTTCTACTTGCCAGGGAACTCAATGACACATATACTCACTCCAGAGGCGACCCCAGCCAGTGACGTAACAGGACGCCTTGTTGGGCAGTATGTAACCATTGGCTGGGAGACAGGCGGGCGTGATGGTGCTTGTGGAAGTAACAGCCTGCCCAAGCTTGATCAGAGCGATATCATTACTGTAAGAGTAAACAGGAAAACGCCAATTTGACCCATGGAGTTACATCAAGGGTGTTGGGTTTCTTCCCTGCAAAGCAAACTAAATCAAAACATTCAACAGAAAGATATTTCAGATCTTTGAAGCCATCATGGCATCTAAGGCTTACAGTTTTAGAAATATATCATTTTTATGCAATGCTGTATCATTCAACATCAAGAATCGTCTATACACAGACAAACACATCCGAGGCAAGACTTGCCTATGTCTGCGGCAAGATGTTTTGATTGAGAAAAAAAAGATAAAACTATGGAGGCTACATTTTTAAATACCAAGTCTGTGGTAAAAAAATGGCATTTTTATCAAAATATCTGTCAGAATTTACCATTGTGTTAACCCTTGAACGACATGGGCCATAGCCAATATTGGAATTTGAACTTACCGAATCATCATTGGGTTCCATTTCTCATGCACAATGATCTTAGAAGGAGCAACAGCCAGAGAGCCCGCCTCGTTGGTGACCTGCAGGTTCTGCTTTCCCAGGTATACTCTGTAAGTGTTCTTATTGCTGCAATGGCAAAAGGAAAACAGACGCAATCACTAACAAAATCATACTTGTCTCATCAAGCTATGTTACCCGTCTCTGAAGACTGGAGTCAAATGAGAAAAGGATGACGTGAAGAACTTACTTGATACAGTGAGCTGCTGTGAGAACCCATTGGCTGTCGATCAGGGTCCCGCCACAGGTGTGGTGGTAGGCACCTGTGCTACCCAGGTACTGCAGAGAGATCTGTTGCATTATGGGAAACAAAGAGAGCAAGGCCATTATTTTCCACCACGAACCATGTCCAGAGGGCCAAAGTAGTACAACTGGATGCAGAAGATATTGGGACTTGCCTGCCAAGGCCAGCTATGGGGTCTAGCAGCTTCTCCACCAACCACCCTGGATAGGATGGGAGGGAAGGTAGGCTTCCCACACCCGTAGGCTGTAAGAAAAAGTGCAATTAAAGACCAAGGTGCTGAAGTGTAAATGTGCAAATGGCTGGAAACTGAAGTCCAGTTTGTCCTTGATTTGAAATGACATGCGAATACGAATTACATAAATCATATAATGCAGATTAAAAAAATTAAATACTATGTCTGGCTTACCACCAACAACAAAAAGAGCCAAAACCAGAAACTTCATGGCTGCTGCTGTGTCGGGTGAATGCACACACACCTCTTTTATACTGTACCTTTATAGGGTATCCAAGGGACAAAAAGACGTATGGAAAATACTGTGTGAAATTTCCCTGGACCGGGAGTGAGAATATAATCTATTCTAAATAACCTTGGCGATAAATGTACTTTTATCATGTAGTAGTTGAGGGGCATGTGAGAATCTAGCAGATGGGTTAATTTCCATTACCCTGAGTTATACTAAAGGCATTCACATAACAGAAACACTGACATTACAGAGACGCAAAATATAATTTTCTCATTTAATGTGCATCTACTACTTAATGAAACAGGCCTACAGTGAATGGGCTTGTTGAAATGCCAAAGTGATTTCAGACATGCATCAAACTAACCATGATGGACTGAGGAAGAGTCTGAACGGGGGGGGGGCATAAATATGTCCACTTATTTGTTTGGAAAAACTCAGATAAAGCCTCCTGCGTACCATTTTTTCTAAATTGTCGAAGCCTGTTCACCTCATAGCAGAGTACTATTTTTTGCCTCGCTGTATATATTGGGATTTAGCTGATGCTGCCAGTGATGTAATATTAATTATACAGTCTAAAAATACAGCTGATTGGACTTTTTTTTGCAACTATATTGCTGACTTCCCGTAAAAGTCACATTTTTATTTTAAGAATACACAGATATTATTCAGGCTTTTAATAATAAAGCTTTATTGCATTATTTCTAGGTAATTTTATCATGATAGTTCACCTCTGCATTTTTAACAAGGCTCTAAAAGTCACCCAGGCTGGGTCCTGGTGTCCCCAGGTCCCAGGGAACATGCTTACCATCTCAAAGCAAACAAAGATAGGAAGTTAGAGTCCAGACTGCACTTCCAGATGCTGAACAGCTATTAAGATATTCATAAAAGTTCAAATATCTTGATGTTTCTATATACACTGCTTGGCCAAAAAAAATCACACGAATTTCACTGGACTACCTTTAGTTTAGATTGTGGTGCACATTTGTCATGGCTTTGTCTCCACATACTTATGCAACAACGCCATGTTTTTTCATTCGGATTTGCATTCATTCCTTGCTGAGATTTTGTTGAACCACTCCATAAAATCCTCTTCAGCACAACACAAAGTCTTCAAGGTCAAGACTCTGCGATGGCCAATTCTTGAGTGAAAACGATTCCTCATGCTTCCTGATCTACTTTTTTATAATTCGAGCCTGATGAATATTGGCATTCATGCCCTGGAATATGTCCATGCCAATTGGGAAGAAAAATCCCTTGAGGTACTCAGCTGACTT
>JAODKL010000107.1:3686872-3696895 GCA_026780765.1 Petrocephalus schoutedeni | reverse complement strand
TTAGGAATGAGAAGATTATCCAGCAGCTGGACATCCCACCCACCTGCCAGCCCAGGATCACAGTCAGGTTTTCACTGCACCTCAGCTCTTAATTCCTCTGCTGGAGTTATGAAGGATCCAAGTTCTGGTGCCCCAGGTGTAAGACGAAGATAGGGAGCGGTTCCATATCTATTTTATGCAGCGCTCAGGGATAACAAATCCTGAGGAACCATGCAGGTACATTCAACCTTTTGATGAGTGCTTGACATTTCTTAATAGAACAAATGAAACAGCCCCCTACAGACAAGGAGGCTAGTCAGAACCCACTGGGCAAGCTTAATGCACTGTGGTTCTCCTGGGGGCCACACAGCAAAGTCCTTGACTATATGTATAAGTAAGGAGAGCCTCTCAACTAAGTTATGCTTTTATAAACAAGGGAAGCAGAGAAATTTACTACTGCACCTTATGGAGTATGGTTGCCAGATTTAGAATTACCTGCCAGTTACACTGGCATTCTGGAAACGCAAGGCACTTAATTTGAAGATCTGCTTCTCTCCTTGGTTAAAAAGTAATTTCCAAACTGTTGCTCCAAAAATTGAGCACAAAGTTAGTGTCATGCCCTGCGTGGTGACAAATACAGAAGGTACACTTAAAAAAAATAATAAATAAAGAAGTCATTAACAGGAAATGGTTGCATGGATACTGCACAAGGATTAATGTTTAAAGCTAGCACAGTGGGCTGGCTGTGAGTGAGTCAGGATGAAAGGTCCCTCGTGGGAAACGGAGCCGACAGAATCCGGCACCGGACGACCCAGCCGAAGGGAAAAAAGTCCTGAAGGAAAATAATTAGAACCATAGGAGCCCGTTTACTCAGACAAAGGCAGGCTGTGAAACGTGAAGCCGGCGCATTTTTCGTGAGGACGGGAAGGAAGGCGGAGGCTCACTGTCCATCGTCCTTTGATGTTAAGAGCTTAAGTATTAACAAGAACCCCCCCACCCCAAACAGAGCGCGCAGTCCATGCTCCACACCCACCACATAACCACTCTGAATCACAGTTTCCTTCATCAGGCATTTTCTAAGGAAAACTCTTTCAACACAAGCCTAAGGAAAAAAAATATCTACAAACCTATGATAAGCATATTAACCCTCTCACAATACATAATCTCTCTCTCTCCCTCTCACAAACACACACACAACCATTATTTTCACTGAGTACAATGATTCCTAGACTTAAATGAAAGTACCCATTTAAGTACACCCATAAATATATTTCATACTGTATGAGAAGTAAAATGTTTCCAAGGAATCCCTTGTGTTTCAGCCGCAGAGCTGCAACGTGCCCCTGTTATGATCTCCAAAGTCAAACACTAATTATTCAAATTTTGTTTGCACGGGTACTCTATTAGAGCACTGGGAAGGCTGACTGAAGCAGCCACATCCCCTTTAAAAATAAGGCTGAGAATAAATACGCCATTTCCTTTAACACTATGTTCATACACTACATCCAGGACATGACACAGTCCATCAAAAAGAGCGATTTTCACTGAGTCACAGGGGACGTAAGAAGCAGACCCAATACACAATGGCACACCATGGGGTCCAGTCGTCATCTCGCAGTAAAGGAAGTGACGTAAAGGCTGAGAGGCGTGCCCAGCCCCAGGGAAGGAGAAGGCAGGGCTTTCACTAAGACTGTAGGTGGTGGGGGCCTGCGAGGGGCCGTGAAGGAGGCGGGGCCTGTGGAATAAAGGAGGCAGGGCCTGTCATTGATCAGCACTTATGGAGTCCTTCAGAGTTCGGGGAGCTTCTCCTCATACTGTGGCGGAGGGGTGAGAGGTTCAATGGTCAGCGGACCAGCCTGCAGGGGAGGGTGTTCCAGATGCAGCTTTTCAGACTTGATCCGTCGGACCTTGAGGGGGAGGAGCTTGCGTCCGGTCCGGCTGTGGCGCTGTCCCACCTGACCTGTAGGAGCAGACTCTGGTGAAGGACCGTGGCCCTCGCTGGAATTGTCCCCGGGGCCCCAGTCCTCCTGCGAGTCCACCAGGTCGTCGTAGGATGGCAGCTGGGAGGCGCTGTGACGCAGGTTGCTCTGCCGCACTGGGTACTGGCCGCTGCCCACCGCCTCCTCGTAGCTGGGCACATCGTAGCTGGTGGCCAGCTCCCTCGCCCTGCGCACAGGAACTTCATTATCATCTACACAAGGCGGCCCCACATGCCCGTCCCAAGTTACAGATAGACTTGGAGAGGCCTTTGTCCATTGTGCACTTTGGCTGGGCTCCCATCAGATCCCTGCGGGTTTACGGAAGATTTCACACTTTCCCCGCACAAACGTGCCAGGGAGGCCCACTTATAGCCACAGAGAAGTGGACACGCACTTCACGCTGTGCACCTTTCTGCAAATTAACTGAAACAAGTAGTCAATATACCTAGTAGTAGTGCAATATGGGTTACATCATATGTAGGAAATTTCATCGTTGTTACATTCTGGTCAGGCATCTTCCAGCATGATTGAGCAATACGCCATATGTCGAAAATGGTGAGGAATTTCGTCAACAAAAAGAAAATCAAGGTACTTAACTAGCCTGGAAACTCTCTGGATTTAAAACCAATTAGAGAATCAGTGGTCAGTCTGCAAGCAGTGCCTTCATGGGATAGGCTGTACCATAAAAGGGAAGCTCATTCAAGAGTTAATTCAAATATGATACTGGGACCCCAATATCATCAAAGACTGCTCAGAATTGTTGGACTCTATGCCAAATTGCATCTAAATGCCTTAAAAAAAACAGAGGTCATATTACATATTCAAAAGTTGATATGCTGAACTTGTTTCAATTCAATTTGCACAATGGTGTCGTCGGTGGCAATCAGAGGCCACAGCACACTGGCAGTGGAACTTTGCCCAGCGGCGCCCCCAAGTGGCTGTGCACATAGCTGCAGACACTCATGAAAGGCATGCAGCTATTCCCACAGGTGAATATAGAGGAACTGCATAAGAACAACAAAGGGGTGAGCTTTATCCCAAAATATATCCAAGGCCATTTCACAATAACAGAAACAGCCGATGAAGGTAAAACAAACTCCTTTTAATACAGGAGCAGCAGCAGTCTTATCTGAGCGCGATGTTCCAATGTCCCAGCCAGGTGATCTCTGCACCTGCCAGCTTTTACAAGCAGGCTGTAAAGCGCCCCGCCATCAGCGGTCAGACTCTGACTTACGCAGCCAGTTAAGCTGACATTGCGATGACTGACATCATACTACAGGGCACTCCAAGGCAGCCTTCAGCCGTCTGGGGGGGGGGGGGGGGGCCAACATGTTTTATAGAACTTATTGCACTTAAGTTCCTATAGAACATAAGGGACAGACTCGTCAAGGTAAATTTATCTTCATTTCTGCTCAGAGAATTAAAAAAAAAAAACAGCAAACCGGCTTATGCTGTTTTGGCTATCTGGAATACATTTATATTCTCACAAAATGTATGCATGATGATTTAAAAATGAAAGGGTTACATTGCTTAATCCAAAAAATAATAATGTGACCGGTTACTGCAAGGACCTGAACACTCACACGGTGGCGCTGTTGCCCTGCTCCGCGGCACTGATGTGGTCCTGGAAGGGCGCCTCCGGGCTCTGGCCTTCCCACTGCTGCCGGTGCTGCTTGTTGCGCACGCCCAGGCAGAAGGAGAGCATGAGCATGCCCACACCGCCGCCCGCCAGGATGAAGGCCACCGACGAGGTGCGCCCCTTCGCCTCCACACTGCCCCCTCCTGGCCGGCTGCCGTTATGCGTGGCTTCGGAGGGCACCATGCTCCACGCGATCATGACCACGCCCAGGGCGATCAGCCCCACGCCCAGGGCACACAAGGCGTACTGGGACCCCGAGCTGTTGCCCCCGGCGCTGGGCGAGGGACTTGGCGAAGGCCGGCCGCTGAAGCACATGTCCGGCGCCGAGACGTGCCCACCGCCGGGCTCTGGAGGTCCGTCTCCTGTCCCCGAGCCAGAACGGCAGCCTGCGGCGGAGGCAGGACGAGCAGCGTCAGCACACAATGCAGACAGCCGTACGATTAAGGCGGGCTGAACCCAGGTTCATCTTAGAGCAGCGACACAACCTCCAGACCGGCATTTATCTGAAATCTGCTCTGCAAACAGCTTAGCGGCATCATCATGAATCACCTGTCACTCCCCAAAAGCACACAAACATCAAACAGCTAGACAGCAGACTGCAACAGACAATTACTCTAATAACGAGCACAAAGGCCGGCATTGAGAAACAAAATGGTGGAACCTTTTACAAAAAAAAGAAAAAACAAAAAAAAATGCATTCAATGAAACGCTAGTAGTCAAGAGAAGTTAAAATGCCCTACTGCCCGTACGAGGAGAGATCCGTCTTTACCAGACCAGAATGATCAATTTGTGATAAATGGTCATTTTCTTGCTTAGAAATTCACTTCCTTAGAAAAAGGTTTCTTCTTTCCATCAGGAATGCAAGAAGAGGTTCCCGTTGGCACGGCAACAGACCAAGGGAGCCAGGATTTGCTGAATGAGGCGTTTCATCCGTCCCATGGCGACACGGCAGCTGGAGGGAAGCGACGACACCTGCGTGGAGGGGGAAAACCCCCACCGGTCATCCGGGCCCTTGGGGGCCGGGGTGCTCCCCGCTACGGGGCCCTGGCACACAGCACCAGTCTGCCTTAACACTGGCTACCCAGCCCCCAGACTCCCAAATCTCTGAGAGATGACTCCCAGTTCAGCTACACCCAGCACAAAGCAGAGGAGGTCCCAAAAGATTCAACAAACACCAAGAGACCAGATACAAACTCCGTCAGTAAACAGGATGAGGCTGAAATTTAAACAACTCTGGTGTAGTGTATATTTCACTTCCTTCAAGAGGAGAGATGTAAAAAGCAGCCTTAATATGACATGAAGGTTCAAGGCTCATGTGTAGTAATTATAGCATCTACCACATTCTACATGAGAATACAAGAAAGCTAGATTTTTACGAGTGTAAATTAAACTGAAAGGAAAGGCTAAACCTCAGAAGTAAATTACGTAATTTTGAAAACTGTGCCCCTCGGGTTGCTGCAGTTGGTTCTCCGCCTCACGGAAAAGCAAACCCGCCTAAGCAGACAATAGGCATTAGTAGGACAGGCCGCTTCAAGCCCACGCCCTGACTAACACAGCAGGCATCGCTGGCGAGGGGCCCACGTTAGCTCGTCAGTAACCCTTCAATCTGTCGACGACGCAAGTGGCAATTTAGCAGGGAGAGGGTGCTTGACTCAAATCGGGCTGACCGCAGAAGAATGAGCAGAGGTAGGCAGACGGGAGGGGCGGGATGGCATGGGACTATCCCCGAGGGCATAGCGGGTACTCAGGGATTTGTCTGGGGGTTACATCTCGGTGGCTGGAACAGAGCCCACTTCAAGACACGGCGTGCAGACTGTCGCCCAACCACACAAGACATGTGCTTACTGCTCACTCATTTGTTCATTTGAATTTCATGGAAGAAAATATCTACCCTAAAGAGGGGAATTAGGGAGTGTCTACGCAGAAATGGGTCTGCAGACAGATCAACACGTAGGACACGGACATCACTTGGGGCAGGTCAGGTAACAGCCATGAATTCCGGAAACTACACCAAGAGGGCATGTTGAAGCACGAAAGCCAAAAGTGGGACGACGGACGGATATGAGGGTCTCCCCGATGCAGGATCAATCTCAGCATTGTGCTTCTCAAACTAAGCTCATGTACGAGTGCCAGACTCTTCATTAGCTACTTTAAAAAAATAAAAAAATAAAAAATAAAAATAAAAAAAAACAGGAAGTGCTCCGAGTCGGGGGGGAGCTTTTCATAGGAGAGGAGGAGAGCCGGCACATCCTGAGCTCCTCTCCTCTTCCTCTGTGACATGCTCGAGCACAGCCTGAGGGCCTCTCCTTCCTCTCCTTCTCTGTGACATGCTCGAGCACAGCCTGAGGGCCTCTCCTTCCTCTCCTTCTCTGTGACATGCTCGAGCACAGCCTGAGGGCCTCTCCTTCCTCTCCTTCTCTGTGTCATGCTCGAGCACAGCCTGAGGGCCTCTCCTTCCTCTCCTTCTCTGTGACATGCTCGAGCACAGCCTAAGGGCCTCTCCTTCCTCTCCTTCTCTGTGACATGCTTGAGCACAGCCTCAGGGCCTCCGATTGCTGCGGTTTGATCCAAACACCGCAGCACGCTGTCGGCTGCCAGTACGCCTCTGATGCGCCTCCGGCCATAATGTTACACCACATTAAGTTAAAGGGAGAGTTAACTAGAACAGCTTCCAAAAGAAGTTGATTCCGAAGAAAATTCAGGCCATTCATTTTGCCAGTTATGAAATGTTTAGATCCAGAAAAGAAAAACTCAAGGCGACTGAACAGCAGCCTCCCAAGATGTTGCAATGATATTGGGCCAAATTAAAACAGGGCTAACTTCTACCCACATGATACCACTGGGACATTAAAATAACCCTAGCGCAGACTTCAGGCAGGAATACGCATTAGACAAACCACACCCCAGCAAAGCCCATAAGCTAGCAAGAATTCAATCTAAGAGCCGTCTCTCCCGAGTGCCTGAGCCACCCCTGCAGTTTGTCAGGAAATACTCAGGCCTGTCACCCGTCTGCTGCTAGCCACTCCACCCCATCCTCAAACAACACATCACTGTCCCTGGGATCAGCAACAGACGTCTTTCAGCTCCTTCAAATTAATCACGTAATTCTGGGAGCTTCTTGGGGTACAACAACAATTGTATCCAAAGTAAAGTCTGCTAGGATTAGTATTCTAAATTAATTGCAAATATTTCCACTTTACAATGGCATCTGAGCAATGCACACAACTCAGACATATGAAACCACATGAGACCCTGCTTCCCGTTTCATATTGTGTCATGAGAGACCGCAAACTCACTAATCTGGCTACTCGCTCCTGGCAAACGTTCCCAAAATTATGCCATTACGTCTTCAGTACATTTTGTATTTTAGACTATCAGTTTTAATCAATCTTTAAGTGGCAGATTCAACTTTTAAAACAGTAAAGAAAATGTATAGAGAACAAGTAACTTGATATGCCATTAATGAGCACCAATGAATGTGTTCTAGATCCGCGTTTCTCAGCCCAGTGCTTGGGGACTCTCAAGCCGTCCACATTTTTGCTACCTGCCAGCTCCCAACACACTTGTACCAGGTACTTGGTGTTCTTAATTCCTTGATTGTTTGCCTCAGGTGTGCTAAAATGGGAGCCACTTTGATTGTTCCCATAGTGAAGCTGCAATACTTCTCTGGCTTTGCCCTAATGTCCCCTTCTGTCCCATCCCATTTCCATCTGCCTCTCAAAGTGGAAGAGAGCCGGACAGTGGTACAGAGCTATGCTGCCTCTTCCTCCAAGTGTTTGTTGGCTTTTTTGTTCTAAATCAAAATCGTTCACGCCTTCAGAAACATCAGCATCATACGCTGAACCTTTAACTGATTGGTCATCACTGAGCCGGCAGCTGAAGTAACGCTATGATTCTAATCACACTGACGTTAAATTAAGTATATTTTAGCGTGACACATGAGGGTAATGAAACATTTTCTGCCCATCTTCCAATCACTTAACCTGAGCTGGATCAATGGAAATAGGAAGTCTTACCCTGAAAATGTGGAATATTTATTATCTAAATTATACTCCTTTATCTGTATCATCTGACAAATAAATGCAAAACTAGTAAGGGACTTGAAATAAAACTGACAGCTCCAGGCCTAAGAACAATAAAAACTGCCTCAATGATCTGCTTTGCTCACCAACTCAAACACTCAGTCGCTGCCAATTAATTAAGAGTTTGGAGTGGAGGAGAAATCAATGTCCACACAAGACTGCCAGGAACACACAGAAGGGGAGGCCCAAATTAAGTGATGAATCAATAATAAACATTTCACAGATAATGCCGAGTGGGCTGGCTCTGGGGGCTGGGATGGGGCAGGGCTCTGCTTTACCAGTTATTTCATATTGATATATGGAATTCTGAGGTTCCAGCACAAGTCCTGCCACGACGATGAAAACATATTCTTGGGATATGACAGCGGAAGGAATTAAAGTTACCTAACCACGGTATGACTGCACGTGTCTGAACAAAGTGAGGCACAGAGCTATGGAGGATGGTGTGCACTGTGTTAAACTGAACTGGCAGTCACGTGTGAGTAAAAAGCTGTGAGACCATACGGGCCCCACCAGCATACTGTGAACTGGCTACAGTCATGTGCTGCTCAACCAAAGAGTTATCGGTGTGCGTTTAAAGCACCCAGGGGCATAGTTTTGCATAAAAAAGTACCTAGCAATTTTTTCTGTAACATTCTGCTCCTATAATTCATGATTGCTGTAAGCCAGCTGAACCCAAAAAACAAGACCTTGGTTCAGCCATGATGATTGTCGGACCTGAACTGAACAGAACTTAATGGCTTTTTTCATTATTCATTCATTCATTTTCCATACCTACTTATCACATGCAGGGTTGCAGAGTTCCAGTCTGTCCCAGATGACCCAGCCCAAAGTATATTCATTATATATAAAAAATACGCATTATATAAATATGGCACTTCTCCAATAATAACAATGACTCCGCGTTTAGCGACTGCCTCGGTTAGCATCCATTGCCAAATAAGACCATAATATCCGAAGAATGTGCATGTTTACAACCAAATATTGTGGGCCTGACAACACATGACAGTGAGAGAACTTTGAAGTAGAACGCGCAGAATGTCGTTAAAAAATGCCCACTTCATGAAGAATCAAAGAAACTGAACATGGAAGGCTGAGGTAAAGTTGTAAGTACAGTGGCATCACGCTTAAGTTACCATGAATTTCACAAACCATTTTGCGTAATGACAGGGTAGTTGGAATGGATCGCTAAACGCGGGCTAGTTGCCATCTCATCAGCCGTGCAGAATGTGGGGAAGAAAAAGTGACTGCTGGTAATGTACTTTGCATGGTCAGCATTTATACCATCACATTATCTTAGCTATGAATACCGCTTTCTGCTAAACCACAAGGTGAGCGGCCTCACTGCCCTGTCCTTGATCACACCTGAGGCACGAGCCCTTGTCCAGCTGGTCTCAGCCAGCTCATTTGGAATCATGAGACACACGGGTCGGGTGACACCGAGCACTCCTGGGGCTGGCCTGTCAGACACTGCGCCGTGACACAGCTGCCCAAAAGCTGGCACCAGACAACGGCAGAGCAGGAAAGCAGTTTCCCGTGTTCGGCTTACAGCTTCTCAAAGCAGCAAAGGGATCCACAGTGGGGGAGGGGAAGAGTTACAGATATCCAGTGTCTCCAGTGCAAAACACACAGTCTACTGTAGACAGGTTAAAGCTAGTGCTAGTACTCCCCATGTTATGGAAAAAAACAGGTACTAGTACTCCCCTTTGTTACAGAAGTAACAGGTGCTAGTACTCCCCATGTTATGGAAAAAAACAGGTGCTAGTACTCCCATTTGTTACAGAAGTAACAGGTGCTAGTACTCCCCATGTTATGGAAAAAAAACAGGTGCTAGTACTCCCCTTTGTTACAGAAGTAACAGGTGCTAGTACTCCCCTTTGTTACAGAAGTAACAGGTGCTAGTACTCCCCTTTGTTACAGAAGCAACAGGTGCTAGTACTCCCCTTTGTTACAGAAGCAACAGGTGCTATTACTCCCCGTGTTATGGGGGAAAAAACAGGTGCTAGTACTCCCCTTTGTTACAGAAGTAACAGGTGCTAGTACTCCCCATGTTATGGGGAAAAAACAGGTGCTAGTACTCCCCTTGCTATGGGAATAACGCGTGTTAGGACTCACCTTGTTATGGGAATAACGCGTGTTAGTCTCCCCTTGTTATGGGAATAACGTGTGTTAGTCTCCCCTTGTTATGGGAATAACGTGTGTTAGTACTCCCCTTGTTATGGAAAGACAGGTGCTAGTACTCCCCTTGCTATGGGAATAACGCGTGTTAGTACTCCCCTTGCTATGGGAATAACGCGTGTTAGTACTCCCCTTGCTATGGGAATAACGCGTGTTAGTACTCCCC
>JAODKL010000107.1:3674767-3686772 GCA_026780765.1 Petrocephalus schoutedeni | reverse complement strand
GAATAACGCGTGTTAGTACTCCCCTTGTTATGGGAATAACGCGTGTTAGTACTCCCCTTGTTATGGGAATAACGCGTGTTAGTACTCCCCTTGTTATGGGAATAACGCGTTTTAGTACTCACCTTGTTATGGGAATAACACGTGTTAGTACTCACCTTGTTATGGAAAGACAGGTGCTAGTACTCCCCTTGCTATTCAGTCCCAGCATAGAGAGGTGTCAGTACTCTGATAAGAAAAATGAAGAGGGGCTAGTACCACATACTGGTAAGAACTGGCCCACCTCAAGTACTGATTAATACAAACCTGCTCTTTAATTTACAGAGTCCAGAGTGCCCATTGCATGTGGGAGCCCAATTACATATGGGACTGGAGAAAGTTGGGGTGACTAACTGTAACTTCAGCTCTGCCTCTCATCTCAAACATAAGCCAAAAGTGTTCTGAGTCAAAGGTCCTGTTCATAGCATTGCACAAAGCCCTCTTTTTATGAAGAACTACAGCCAGTTGTCTTATTGAGACCGATTACCTAACCAGATCTCTACATGCATATGCCTGAAAACAAACAAGCTAAACAAGAAACAGGTTTTCAGTTATTAACATAACTATATCCTTATTCAACTTGCATGGTGAAGCATGGTGAAGCATGTCAATAAGGAATATTCTTTAGTCTAAACTCATCAATGTCATCTTTTCTGCTAATCCAAGTAAGTGTTACAGCATAGTAATTAGTGTTAAAATTAATCCATGATATATTAAAAGGCGGGGGGAAAAGTCATTACCATTTCTATTGAAATTTAGGTAAGCAGATGAAATCTGATTTGGGAGATCTTGACAATAATACATTATTTAAAAGGTCAGAAATAAAAATAATAATGCAGTTTTCCCCATCACCATCTCTCTTCTATCCAATTTGAAGGTTACTTCTGTCTGAGCACTGACCACAGGAAATTAAGATGGTATTCATTAAAAAAAATACTGATTACTCTGTTTGCTGAAGCTGGTGAGCATTAGAATAATTAAATGTACAGCTTAAAGATGACATACAGGGACCGATTAACTTCTCTGGTCAGCTCCGGTCAGTCCTATAAGGTCACATAGGCAGCCACCTAGGGCGCCAACTTCCGAGGGAGTGCCAACTTGCCAGGCAGTTTCACTTCACCTCAGACAGGGGGGCCACATCAGCTTGGACCGGTACTGGGGTAGGTGGTAAAACTTGCTGGGGGCATTGAGGATGGAAGGTGCCAGTGGATTGACTGGCCAGTTTTGATCTGGGGGGACCAGATTCCGTCCGGGCCCCAGGCTAAGGCCTAAACTTGAATCCTCCCCTGACAATATGAGTCAGCATTTTTGAGTTCTGGGTGAGATATTTTTATTGTTTAGAATTTCATTTTTAAAGAAAACCGTTTACATGCATGATTCAACAGCTGAACTGCTGCTAGGATGCAGCTGCTGCTTCCAACTAAGGACAAAAGATCAGCCACACAATTTAGTTGGAACAACCAGGGTCTTCAGGACCTGGAAATCTACCGGGAAAATATTATATTCAAGTACGCGTCGTTTATTTATTTTTATTTTTTTTTAGAAACAACTAATCAAGGTTTGGTTTAAAAGCCACCGCGCTATGAATCAGTGCCTGGTTCGGATCATTTCCATCACCGCGGTCCGATTTGTTAAGCACCAGTCCGAGCTTCTCACAGTTTACAAAACGGGTTTAACCGATTTTTGAGTTAATTATATGCTTTTCTTACACGGTGTCTTTGGTCAAGGAGACACGGATACGGGGCGTAGCGGCTGCTGCCTTTGTTTCTGCGGATACTCCTTCGCGTCCTGCGGTACAAAGGCAGGGCTGGCGGTGGAGCTCGCCGCGCCGCACCGGGGAGGCCAGTGACGGAACAAAGCATGTGCACCTCCGGCATCTTAAAGCCAGACAATAAGCTCCCCGTCACTTGCGGCATAAAAGAAACGTAATATAAAAGGAAAGACCGCATTATTCTGCTCGCAGCCCACGGCAGCGTGTCGATTTGCACGTCGACTGGGAGAGGAGAATTATTTTCGATGTACGAGATTATCTTTAAAGTCTTCGGGCGTTTCGCACTCGGGATATAGCACTGGTGTGCGATGGTAGGAACTTCACAGAGCTCCGGCCCTCCGAAGTGAAACGGTAACATTTACAGAATACCATGCCGGACAGCACAGCACGGGTGGCCGAAAAGGCGAGTTTTAGCAGCACGCAGAAGGGAAGATGCAGGGAAATGCAGGCACGCTGAACTACGCCTGGACGTGAACTTGAAGGGGGCAGTAAAATGAGCATTTGGGATGCGAATAACAAACGCAGCGTGCACATTAGATGCTGGCATGGATATGACCGAAAAAACTGCATAACTAAGCAAAATGCTGCTTTACACATGTGCACTTTCCGGATTTGTATGTCACTGGAAACACTTACTATACAGTTCGGTGAATCACTGAGTTGGATTCAACTAAAATAGAGCACATAACGATCGCGTTTATGCAACTAAATACGTGTTAACTGAATATGCCTCTGCATTGGACATACCTAGCCTGGAAATCTATAATGCTATTTCAAACGATAGTATCCACTGCTACGAGACACGAATGTCATGTGTCTATATCAGACACTGTGCTTAGATTTTAGGTAAAATTTTAGTAGCTTAACATAGGGAACAAAATCAAATCAAAAAATCAAAATTACACGTCGATTCGCGGTTATAAAGCACTAAGTAACCACAATCGTCGAACGGGAAGTCCATTGTTCATTGGACAATAAAAACAGTCATAAGTTTTATATGGAACAATATAAGATTGTTGTCTTGATTTTGAAATAATACATCAAAAATGCATTGTTCTGGGCGTTTTGTGCCGCGCAACCCCCCGTCGGGAACTTTTACAAGTGCATCGACAGCGTCCAGCTACTTTACATTTTGCTCTGAGCGGCGCCGATGAAATTTCCCAAAGTTAGCGCGCTGATCAGTAGAAACATTGTTATCAAATTGAGAAAAGTAAACACTCGTGGGATTTGACCAGTGGTGTGAATATGAATGGTCCATCCGATAAGCAAACAGCGGCGCAAGTTGGCCTTACCTGACTTTCTCTGTATTTAGCGGTCCTGCGATTGCATCCCCGGCGACGAACTCAAACAAAGGGATTTTCTGCGGCAGCACGCACTGCTCTTTCGGCGCACACTCCACAGAAGCAGCCAGACTAAGCCTGCACAGCTGCACCCGTGTGGCTAAATCTCTGTTTTGTACAGCTTTCTCCCTCCGATATTCTAGGCAGAATAAGACCGGCTTTGTCCAAATTCCACCCAGCTAAGCAGAGAGGCGTCTTCCTTTACACTCCCAATAAAGTGTTAACTAGTCCCCCCCAGGTCTTAGAGTACGTAGAGTGCATTTTAACTCCTTATCAATGATCTTCAGCTAAAATGGGCAAGACAATAAATAAACGTTTATCGTCCCTTATCGGCAGCAATACAATGCGTGCGGACTACCGCCGTTATCCAAGCAATATTATATTTTGTCTTCCAACATAAATCAATAAAATTTTTTACTTATAGCGCTCTGAGATCTTAAGTGCGCACTACAATTGTACGACGCTGTCAATGAAGTATAACGCATTGGCCCAGTCGATAATGTGTAGTTTCTAGTTTAGCTGTTCTTTTTAAGTAAAATGTGCAATTCCTCAGGAAATGACACTGATTGTCGCTACAGCTGGTGGGATGGGTCTTTAGCTATTATAAGCATACAGAAGAACCAAGCACAAATCACAAATATCCAGTGACTAGGACCTTTTAGCATAGGAAGAATATATGTATTTAAACATAATACCGTTCTTAATATTACCACATAAGACTTATGGACCTGGTGTCAAACAGCACAGAAAGTGAGCCCTGCCCACTGAGACAGGCATTCCCTGCTGGTGGTGAAGGTCCATTCGCTCCTGTGACGTCTTTTTCAGGCACCTCGGGGAGTCAGTATGTCACTGGCAAGAATGCACACCCACCGTATTTTGGGGAGCTCTTCATTGTGCAGTGCCCAGATCCCCTAAACCAGGGGTGTCAAACTCTGGTCCTGGTGGGCCGGAGCCCTGCACATTTTTGGGTTCACCCTCGTTTAACACACCTGATTCAGCGCCTCGCAGCTCCTTGTGCTAATTACCACACAGCACTAAACTACACCGGGCACCGGCCCTCCAGGACTGGAGTTTGACACCTGTGCCCTAAACAGTTATACTGATCCCTGCATCTGGGATTATACACACGGATTCTGTATATTTTAAAAAGAGCCGAGTAACTGGAGTAATATTTGCTATATTGGCTTGTCCTTTTGAGGGTTGCAGGGGTCTGGAGCCTACTGCAGATGTTATGGCCACGTGGCGGGGAATAACCCACGATGGGGCACCGGGCCATCACAGGGCACGCGCACCATTTACACACACGGACAGCTCATCTAGTGTTTATGGACTGTGGGGAGAAGCAGGCAACCTGGAGGAAAGGGGGAGAACACGCCCGTAGAACTCGGATCCTGGTCGCAGAGGCTACAGCCCTAACCATCATACCACTATCCCTCACCTGAAATTTTAAAATAAAGGCTGACATTAATTAAGTGACTAATTTAATTTGGTGAACTTCAAAAGGGTCACTTTTTATGAAGCTCATTTAATAAGTGCAGGGTCTCTAGCTCGATTCTAATAAATGAAACAATATACCTTTGTTGGCGCAGGAAGTGATGCCACACAAAGTCTGCTACACTTACTAAACTGATTATGCCAAATAAGTTTACTTGTACTTTCTGCATTAGTTCAATGTACCTCACACACAGCTGGTGAGAATTTTGTGTTTGGGACCCCAGGATAAAGTGCACCATTTGAGATGAAACGCAAATAAATATACTGAAACAGACACATTGTGTTTGCTCAGCTAGTTGGCATAGAAAAAGATATCGATTTCAGCAGAAAACAATGTGGCTACGCAATACCATCCAAACAAGCGTAAGGAAGACAGGATGTGGACACAGAGGAAACAAGGAGAGCGATAAATTATTTTCAGATGTTTATTAACCGAAACAGCCTAAGGTTGCAGTAATCACACTTTGACGAATGGTGCTGGTGTGCTCAAAGTGTTACGGCATATGCCAGATTTGTTATCACAGGAAATGACAGATGACGTGAGTTTACGGGTGAACCATTACGAAAGATTTCCTGGAGTAGAGTAATGTGTAGGCGCTGTATCAGGACCACACAGCATATCCTGTGTTCCAATAGCCTGCAATGGGGGGCCAGCTCGACCTTCTCAGGGGTCCTTACTTTGGAGTGACCCCTCTCCCCAGATCAGGCCCCGCCATAAAAGTCCATGTTCATACAGTTTTTTCCGGTTATCCTTTGTAAAACTCCTGGTCAACAATCCAAAAAGCATATGCGAGTGGGTAGTCATGTCAGCATCCACTATAGATTTTAATTTCGGGATTTATTTGAACATTTTCAGCCGTGACCCTCAGCCAGCGTGCAGATTAATCCCCTGGTGTAAAAGTGAACTATTGCTACACACCTGTCTGACCCAGCAGACTGTTAAAAAAAATCCTTTTTTATTTAATTTCTTTATTCATATTACTCATACAAACATTTCACTCTCACTTACCTAGTGGAGCTAATTTTTATACATCACTCTGCTACAGTCATCACAGTCATGATCATGGATGTACCTTGAATATTCTGGGCCCCCTGCCAAAATGTCACCTTGGGTCCCCCCTTCCAGTTTTACATATAATTTTATGTAGTCAGAGATCTCTGTTGAGTCCTGGGCCCCCAAAATCTGCCAGTGTATCCATGCCACTCTGACACCCCTAGTCATGATAGACTGACTGTTCTTCTGAGATTTGGATTGAGGTCTTTAGCTTAGCATCTTAATGATCCCGCCTGGAAGGACATCCCACCCAACATGCATCCGACCTTCAGCCCCGTGGTGCCTGCCATAGAACCTGCCTAGCTAGGGGTGCGGGTTGTGACATTGTGGAATACGTCTCTGTGACTACAACTGTATGAATTCAAAATACGCACCTTCAAAGTGAACTGATTTACCCATATTTCAGCCTGCAATACAGGCTTCAATGGGAATTATTATTTATTTCCCTGGTGTTATTGATCTGAGCCTTTACTAGTGGGTAAAGGCAAGCATCCCACAATGTTTAACCATATTAATTTGAAAGAAATCCAGGAAATGCAGTTGCAAAGGTAGTTATTACCGATGGCTGTGGGGGGGGGGGGGTTCCATCCTCCTATCCATTCACCCACCCACCCATCCATCCATCCATCCATTTAATGCAACTACTTGTCCAATTCAGGGTCAAGCAGGATTCTATCCCGGGGGCTATGGGTGCAAAGCAGGGAACAACCCAGGATGGGGCACCAACCCATTGCAGTGGGTGCAGCTTATATATATTATATGTGGGCCATTAACCCTCTCTCATAGTTTCATGCAACCACAGTCCTCTTGCATTCAGATAATTGAAAAGTCATCAGAGGAGTTTTGTGTTTAAAAGAAAAAAAAATGGAATAAATTACAAAACTGTACAGCCACTTTTATTTTGTCGACCTTATATCGCCCTGAAGCATTCCCCTAGTAGATTTACTTATGTCAGTCTCTCGCACTCATTCTAGATAAGGAAAACATTCTAATATTTTAAACACCCTAGCGTACTTTCAAGCACCACATAATTGCATTTTAAGTTATTGGTTTTGTTAAAGCGACTCGAAAATGCTTCACTGCCCAACCACCGTAAATGGTACACATATTGTGGAATACTGTTACTGTCACACAGTCTGCCATCTAACTTAGAAGTGTTCTTGGATCCCACCTGCTCACAAGGCCACAGGAATCACTAAAAGTGCCAGAAGAACAGTTCAATAAAACCCAAAAAAGCAAAACATCCGAAACAGAAGCGAAAGATCGGCCATTACTTAGTGTTAATCCTACTGAAAATGGACTTTACTTTTTTGTTACCTCCGGACAGCGTTGAGTACGTACATTTTCCACAGTTTCTCTTATTAAAAACACCTTTGAGGTCAGAGGGCATAGAGTGCACAGGCTAGAAAACTGTGAAAACTATTAACTTTCCTGTTTACAATAGCTCTGCGGATAATGCAAATAGAAAAATAAAAGCTTTGACTGTCCCCTGTGACCGTTGATGGGGAGAGACAACTGTATACCAAAGGAGGTTCCTCTTTAGGTCACTTCCTAATCTGGTTAAAGAAGGGAGACGGAGATAGAGAAAGAGGACTCCATTAGGACAGGTTTCCCAAAGAACACACATCCTGTTCAGCGAAGGCTCTTCCCTCAAGAGATGCCCAGTGGCTCCAGTGTGTCCTCGAATCTCTCAGCACGCCTCAGCCACCAGATAAGGGTGAGGAGGCGGATGGATGTGACTTGTGTGGTGGTGACCTCAGACGTTGGTGACCTCGATGCCCGAGTAGCTGTGCATAGGACTGCCCTCCTGCCGGGGCGAGGCCTCCCCCCGGCTCTCACGGGGCAGGGAGCCACAGCTGCCATGGAAACTCACATCCCGCCCGCCGTGGCTCTTGGTGCCATACCCTAAGGGGGGCTAGAGAGGAACGAAGGCGTTAATTATTGGCAGCATAGAGGAGTGGGAGGAGCCGGCCTCTAGTGGGTGTTGCGCACTGACCTTGCAGGCACGCCTCCTCAGCGACACCTCGTCCTCCGAGCGTCGACTGCTGGAGCCCGGCGAACGCGACAGGGAGCTCTGCCGCAGGAGGGTGGGTGTGCCCAGCCGCTCGCAGTCCACCTGAAGCCCCACCCTACAGGAAAGAAGGCCCAGGACTGCTCACGACGCATTCCACAATACACATGTGCAAATGCACGATTCCCCAGGCATTAATAGGTAGCAATCTGAGAAAAGGGGCTTAAAAATAATAATAATAATAATAATACATTTTATTTATAGCCGCCTTTCTGGACACGTACAGTGAATACAAAAAGTGCAATAAAACAATACAAATACAAAAAAAAAACAAAAATATAAAAAAAGGGTAAAATTAGACAGTGCAATTGGATTCACCGAGAAAAAGCAAGCTTAAACAGATGGGTTTTAAAAAATCCACATTTAAAGTACAGTGAAGTACATCCCAACCCCCCCATCACTGCTTGGTTTAACCCAATGGAAATCAACAAAGTAACTAATGAGAGACGGACTAAACCAGCCGCTGACTGACTGCCGCTTTCAGAGTCTTATTATCTCCCGTCACTGCTGACAAGCCAGGAGATCGATTTTGTATGACAGCAGTAGTAAATGTTACTGACGGATCGCATTTAAATGAGGCAAACAAACTCTGAATGCGAATTGATCTGTTACAGTTGTGTGCGGCCAAATCATTTCATCCATTGGCCATCTGCGAGACGTAGCCCCAGTAAAGCGCAGCAAAGGATGGCCAGAGATGGCATGAGGAAGGGATGTGGAATCAGCCTCCTTGGGCATGTCATGTCCTGTACCTGGCATCGCTGATCAGTGCCTTCAGCTCCTCCTTGAGGTGCCGGCGAATCATGTGCTTGTTGCTGGGGATGCCTAGTGCGGTTGCCATGGTGTCCGTGTTGAAGGACGGGTCCAGCACCATCACGGCGCCGTGAACGCCGCTGTTCTGGAGGCTGTCGGCAAACTCCTACAGCCCAGGAGTGAAGGATTTGACACAACCGTCTGACACCTGAAACGCTGAGCAACAGAATCAGCACTGCCAAACCCCGTGGCTCAACCGATAGAATGAACAATCTCTCTGACCATCCCAGTGCCAGCGATGTAACCAGCCATGCAGCTGCAGCCAAATTAGTGACCTGCTCCACCAAGAAACATCAACTTCTGTCCTCCATCAACACGCATCATCCGTAATTTCATCTACAGCTGAAGTGTAGCCTGTTGAGATGGACTCTTATACAAATAGATCCGGAATCTGTGGATTCTTGTGTTCTTCCAGTAAGACTGAGGCTTGTGAGGCAGAGGTTTGCAGACACAGAGTTACAGATTGCTGTGCATTGGTATGGAAACGCTCATGCTAGTGGGGGCCAGTATTTTAAAGGGCTTGGGCCCCGCTGAGAGGAATCACACCTGTGGGTCCCTACTAGGATGTAAAACAGGAACTCAGAGGTGCAGCGAAGCAGGATTGTTGTAAAACAGGTATTGGTTTTTGTATTGATAAGCTGACTGATTTTCATTATTTAAGTAGAGGTGGCATAAAACTCTCCATTGCCCTCCTCCATTAAAGCTCCATGAGCTCAACATGCACATGAGCTCAAACCACAGGAATGGCCATCCTCACCTTCAGATCGATATCTCGGACCCATTTCATCACTCGGTGGCTGGTCCACACCAGAGGGTCCTGGTTCTGGTGCTCGCAGAGAGCCCGTCGGACCTGCAGAGCCTACAGACATATCACACGCACAAATTAACAGGGCTAGCCCACCCTACAGGTGACATAACATTTGGGAGGGCGCAAAAGTGTGAGTGAAAAAAATCATTAAAAATGTGGCTGGTTGCATTACGAGACATTACAGTTATTTACACTAGTTTTAATATTTCACTACATTTCTCGGGAAAAAGATGGCAGCTACCTAGTTAGCAGCCAGCTACCCTGCGCTACTGAGATGTTTTTAATATAAGCAAATTTACAAAACTAGTTTTCTGCTGCTCTGGGGGATGGTGGTTCTGCAGGGTCTCGCCCAAATACATGGCAGATAATTAGGAAGATTACTGGTCTGATGTTAATGTGGCTCGCCTGTTTCTACCTGGGTGTGTGTGTGTGTGACAGTGACAGTTTTTCTTTTATGTACTTATATTTGTTGTGTTTGCTCACTGATAACCTAAGGGCCAATTTCCAAAGGTACGACAGCAGTTCCCATTATTCAAACATAAAAACTTCCTTGTGTACCACTTGTTCTGCAGAAAGTCATTTGGAGCCCTTTCGGCTAGAGAAGCACCCAAATTGCGCTGAGGGAAGGACTGTGGGTCTGACAGAGGCTGTGAGGGTGGTGGGCCGCTGTTGCCTAGCGACAGCTGTTACAAGGTGTGGACTGGAATGAGGAGGAAGTTTGGCGATACACAGGGGTCAAAAGGTCAAAGGGGAGCAGGGAAATGTAGTTTTTTTTCCGGTTAATAAAGAATGGTGGAAAGTGAAGCACGAGACGTGCGAGCATCTCTTTAAATAAGGACGGAGTATAAAACAACAGCAAGGCCGACCTCCTTGTCGAAGTTGAGGGCATGCAGCAGCTCGATGCCCAGCAACAGGCTGATCTGATGGAACTTCTTGGTCACGTTAAGGTAGCGCTCCAGGTCTCGCCGGCTGAGGGAGTTCAGCATGCGCCCGTCCACCAGGTGGTTGTGGAAGGACTGGGAATACTGCGGCAGCCCCACGTCGCTCAGCCAAGCCTTGGCCACCCAGTGGTGGTCCATATCTGCCGCCTTCGATAACCTGAGATGAACCGGCAAGGCGCAAAAACAAGCCAGAAATGGAGAGTTACCACGCAGCGCCACAAAAGCCGCATTGTATTTGGCTCAGCGGAAGAATTCCTACAGAGCAGCCTCGGCATATAAACGGCACCCGAAAAAATCAGCATAGCCCTCGAAAATATCAGACTCCGACTGTATGTATGTATGCATGTTATGAAACTAGAGAGGCCAATAAACCTTATTGTCATTCCGAAATCGCTGTACTGAAGAACTCGAACACCTAGATATTGTTTCACACTCAGTTCGCTGATGAATTATCGCTGAGTACAAATTAAGCTAATTACACAGTAATTTACCATTTTTATTTAAAATGAATAAATATATACAAGTCAAAGTCAAGATATTATAAAGTTTTAACGCTTTAGAAATAACGGAATCTGAAGCGGGACTGCGCATGAATTCAGGACGTTCATATCTACGCTGGGCCAGCAGGTGGCACTCATAGTCAGCCTGTAAAAATAACCCCAGAAAAGAGGATTTCTCATAGATGGGACGGTATTGCATACAGAGAAGAGGGAAGGAGAGTGGGGGAAGATTTGACTTAAGATTTTATATTTTGTTAATAAGATGCCCCTTCAGTTAGTGTTTCATTTTACTGATGCACCCGTCGTCTTCAAGGCAAATTGTAGGCCTATGAAGAATCAGAGAATGCAATGTGTGCTGGAAAAGAGATGGTGCTGGCCAATATACACACGGCGGCCCACCCTGGCCCCGCCTCCGCCTCGCGGTAGTCCTCGATGGCCAGCCGCAGCTTCCGCCGGTGCATGGCGCTGCCGACTCCCAGGCCGAGCTCCAGGTCCTCGTCTGTCAGGCTCAGCAGCACCTGCAGGGTGCCGGCCGGTGAGCAGCTCGCCTCGCTTCCCCCAGCCCCCGGCATGTTCCCCGGCTCCTATACTCCACCACACTGGTGCTCACGGTTCACTTTCCCGGTTTTACACTTCAGGTTTCCCCGCGTCTTGTCAAGGGTAAAATCA
Organism: Petrocephalus schoutedeni; assembly: GCA_026780765.1. NCBI lineage: Eukaryota > Metazoa > Chordata > Actinopteri > Osteoglossiformes > Mormyridae > Petrocephalus > Petrocephalus schoutedeni. The sequence goes on along the minus strand of JAODKL010000107.1, from coordinate 3,675,278 downwards.
CAGCTAGTTTACTGGGAATTAAATCTGCAAACTTTAATCTAAATAACCTGACTCCACTCAGTTAATACTGGTGATTAATTACATATCTGGAATTATTACTGTTTGGTTCAATTTGCTTTGAAGAAGGAAGAGAAAGCCATCACCATCCACCTGTACTTCTGTGCCGTCACAAACTGATGCAGTAAATCCTCCATCCCAAGACACTCATTAAGCCTCACCTTGCCACTCTTGACGTTCTCTGCACATGCGCGGATATACATGGGCATCGCCATGACGACCTCCAGCCAGGCCTGCACAGTGCCTGCCTTCCACAGCGACATGGGTGTGCTCCTCGCCAGCTCCACCTGCTGGAGGCGGTCCAGCTGGTCCTCGCCGTCCGATAGGCTCAGGCTGAGGTGAGTGGGGCTGGACAGACTGTCTGAGTCTGGATTGGTCAGGGGGGGGGGAGAGAGAGACAGAGAGAAGGGGGGTGTTTTTTTTGGGGGGGGGGGGGGAGGGGGGGGGGGGGCGG
>JAODKL010000107.1:3650505-3671024 GCA_026780765.1 Petrocephalus schoutedeni | reverse complement strand
GGATAATGGCATAGGATTTAAAGGTAGAAGTTCCATTTTGTGGAATTGACTCATAGAGCTATATTATTTAATTTCAGTAGATGTCAGTCAGCAGATTTACCTATATTTTTATAATGCTATGAATAATGCGAAAGTTCTCCTTTCTCCATGAGGTAAGAAAACTTCTGTAGAGAATCTCACCTGTATGAGCGACACAATCCAAAGTACAACAGGTTAATTACAAAGCAAGCATGTTCGTTTACTTATTGTAAATGATATTAATTGGTTGCCTAGCAGCAGAGTCATAGTCTTCCCTGTCCCATGCATGCTGTTTTCCTTAGCATAAACCTGCCATAATTCTGTTTGCAAACAGCCCAATCATGGCATAGAAGCTCATAGGTGCTGCCCAATGAATGATGCATTTCCAGCATTTCCATCCCCTGCCGGTATGGCTACTCTGCTCCTGGGTGCCCTTGATAGCAGCAAGGCCTTCAAAATAATGCATCTCTGCCATAAGTGACTGACTGACTGAATTTGAAATCAACTGTTGACTGTGGCTTTTTCTGTGACTCAAAAGTGCCACCGAGGGGGGGTTCTCTGCCTTAATGGAGTTTGCAGCAGGCAGCCTCATTGCCTGTGGATGCAGCACTAAGAGGAACACAAGTTGAACAGCAGAAACAAACCAGGAATAACACCAATAAAATGATCGATCAGACTGAGCTGCAGCTATGGAGCCTTAAGATGAGAAGGTGATTCAGCACATGGCGGAATTTAAGGCAGTTTGTTTCAGCTTGAGATTCAATGAATAGTCTGCACTGAAGTACATGAAGCATGAATTATGAAGATATATCTACACAACAGATCCACAGTCTCAGGCTGGCATGGTGGGAATATTTGCCTCCTTTGTTGTTATGGTTACGAAACAGAACACAGACCCATATTCTCCACTAACAGCATGTCTCTTAATGGTTTTCCTTATACATTCAATCAATTCGCACACAATAGCAGATGGATCCGGAACTATTTGAAATGATCTTCCTGACTTCTTTTCATTGAAACAGCACCTCCAAACCTTTTCAGTGGATAAGTGGAGACCGCTGTGAACAGGTACACATATGATTAATGGAACATGGAAGAGAGAGAGAGAATTTCTGTTTGAGACAGGTTTCAGATCCATCTGGGCCACATGAATGAGCCAAAATCTCGCCACCACTTCACATTGCCAACTTTGAGATGCTCCCTGTTTCAGGAAGAGCACTGTCTAGGAAATTGGCCTCTGATCTGCCAGACTGGATGGATATTCAACCATGGAATGCTTGGCTTTGCTTTCAGTTATGACATCTCACAGCACTAAAGATAGCAGCTGACGAAAATACTAAAGGGCACATCCAAGTGGGACTGTAGAGAACACAGATCTTCTGCTTAACCCAAACCCATATTAGTTATATCTAAAATAGAAAAGGTCAGGTATTTACAAAAAGCAGGTCGTATTAGGGACCAAAGTCGTACATGATCCAAATGCACAAAATCTTAAAGACAACAAATAAGGTTGGTACTTACTACAACTGTTTGCACTGATTCAAGGACACAAGGCCACAATGGCGATTCAGTTGGAAAAGGACAGTGTAGATAAAACTAATTAAACTCCTTTGTATGAAGTGTTACTGAGTGTTTTATTTACAGAAATAGTAGAACCCTCACTTGTTTGGACTACTCCATATGTTGTGATGGTTAGTCAAAAGTATTTGAGCTTGTGACTTTCTGGCACTGGAGTGGTTCAAATCGAACCGCTGTTTCAATAATTCCCAAGTGATATTTCCATCACATTTACAATATATTTGCATGCCCATTAACATTATGTCATTGCTGGAATGCATCAAATTAACATTGCTGACCCATTCTAACAGCAACACCTAATTCAATTTGCCATTGGTCATGCTTGTCCAGCTAATGGAAACACAAGCGATTGAAGTGAACTGCATCTTGGAACTGGGGTCTAAGGCAGTTTCTCTTAACCCGGTCCTCGGGGACCTCCAGACATGTTTGCTCCCTCCCAGCTCCCTGCCAGACAGTCCACATTACCAGGGGCTGGGATGGAGCAAAAACCTGGACTGTCTGGGACTTCCAAGGATCGGGTTGGGAAACACTGCTCTAAGGATAAGGCAAGGGTTTTTAAATGACTAGGACAGATTAGAATTTCTGCAGCCCTATTATGAAATATCCAAGAAAGGTTCTGAACCGGTGTAAAAAATACATACCACGCACATGAAAAAGATGAGGATGTAGTATACTGGAATTTGAGGAGAGCACCGGTGTTTGTGTGCACAGAGGTAGATATTAGCTGTTGATCCAGGTGAATCTGGGCGTGTTATTCATTGTGAAAATGTCTGGGGTCCGTCAACTTGAAGCAAGGCTGGATTCAAAATGATAAATTTGAGTTTCTTTTAAAAAAATATGCACACGATTTTTAACCCAGTGATGGCTCTGTGATGTGATGATCTTATCTTTAACTTTTTATTTTTTAACTTCTTACTTTGAATTCAAAAAAAAAATAATTAATGCAATAACAACATTAAGATCTTGACTATCATACTTCCTGGGTTAAAAGTCGGAGGTGAGGGATCTGGGGTGTCACACAGAGAGTATTAGGAATTTCAGGCCACAAAACAATGTTATAGATGCTGTGTGGTCACAGGGATGCTTGGTAGTCACGTCTGTACACCAGAAGTTAGGAAAAAAAACCGTGACAACAAACAACGGGGAAAAGAAGAATGCCACATGGAAATTCAGTATTATTTATTTTAAAATAAGTTTTTATTTGGATCTTTACCGTATTTGTTTCCATGCCATTAAAACCGGTTCCCTTCTCTCTATCTCCAAACAGCTAAAAACAGTGATTTTCCTTCACTGTTCTGATTTTTCTGTTATTTAAGCTCATTTCTTCTTAAATAAATCTCTTTAATAAGTAGATATCAGCATTATTTCCTAATTTACAAAAAATAAAATCAATGAAATGACAGCAAATCTGTTTACAAAATAAAACTACAAAAATAATGTTTTATATATATGGAATGCCAACAGGAAAGGAGAAGAGAAGACTTCCCTTTCCACAGATACAGGTGACCCCTGTTGCAAAGCAGCATGGGTAATTGAGTTCTCCTTTACATTCCCGTGACTTCCCATTCAACCACGTTAGATGAACAGGCAGCTAGCAGTGTTTTAGTAACTGAATGACAAGACAAAAGCTTTCCTTTAAAGCAAGGCAGACATCTCAGCAAGCTCACTCAGTGTAGGTCTCAGTGCAGATTAAAGCACTTAATATGCAGTTTTTGAAAAGGCTATTAATCTTTGGCACTTATTTAATTGCTTTTTAGGCAACTTGACCCTGGGTTTTTTTTGGCCGGAATAAGAATAGCTAATTTAGTTCTAATTCATATGCAGGACCCAAATCTAGTTTTGAGTCATTGTTCATTATATAGAAATTGCATGTATATCGTAGTATATTATATATTACACTAGTGGCCAGAATTGTGGAAACACTTTCAGTTTTTACAGGTTGCAGAACTTTACTCAACTTTTGCTCCAGTTAATTATTTAATCATCCAATGTATGATTTTACTAATGTCATACACTGGACGATTAAATTAGCAACTAGAGCACAACAGCTGAATGAAGTTTTAACAGCCTGTAAAAACTAAGTTTTTCCACAATTTTGGCCACTAGTTTTATATTATATGGTATTATATATTCCTGTAGTGCCCAGCCGCCTGGTGCACCACAGTGCTGCCACGTCATGTGACCTGGCCAGCCTCCCTTAATGTCAAAGGTCAGCATATCCTCAGGAAGGTCCACACACCTCCCAGGCCATGACTTCTATTGCTTAGCATCCTTGCTCATGAAATGAAGAAAGGAAAAAAAAAAGTCTAGTCTACTGAGTGTACTTAGTGCTCAGGCTAAGCCCGATTGCAAAGCGCTTAATTTATTTAAATTTTGATGAAGTGTAATCAATCGAGCCCTCCGAAATCCCTAAAAAGCTGTCTTGGGAACTCCAGATTTTCATTTATCTTTCACGCATGGAACTGGACACGTCGCGGAAAGCTGAATTTCACAGTGGCGTGGGCTTCCTTCAGTCAGCTGAAGGGGACTGGGCCTCACTGGAGGGGAGGAAATGGCAGGCGCCCCGGTGCCAGCTGGTCACAGGCAGACGGGAGGGAGGGGGACCACAGTGCTCCCTGGAGGGACAGCTAAGGGCTGAAACTCAAAGCCTTGAGCAGGAGCTGCTGCTGGCCTGGCAGCGGGCAGGGCGCTGGCTCTGCTGCTGTTGCCATGAGTGGGACATTCAGTCTGAAGAGTGGCAGTGCACCTCCAAGCTGTGCGAGTGGATTAAAATATATATATATATATATATATATATATACTAAAACTGCAATTTATCGGAGCCTCTTTCGATACAAGCACTTTGGAGTGAGCGGTCTGTCCTCGTGGTCACTGGCAATCACAGCAAACTGGCGCCAAAAGACCCTCCCAGAGCCACCGTTCCAATCTCGGCCACCTGGGCAAGGTGCCCTATGCAGCACCTTCTCTGTAAGATCTCAGAGCTGAAGACGCGCAGCCAGTTCTGTTAAATAGAAATAAGCAAAATGTCTCCTCCAGCCACGCTTGCTGTATCTAAGATACAGAAGCTTAAGTCTATTGACGGTGCCTTAAGTGCAATTCTAAAGTGCTTATTTCTGAGCAATAAAGCCGAGCCAGTGAATCTTAGAGCAGGCTCTTTCGCTTGACACGCTTGAACCGTCAATCATCATCAATGCCACTGGCCTTCCGCCAGTTTGCCTGAGGCAGGGGGGTAGATGCCACTTGTCTTTCCCTTCCCGTCCAAAGGCCAGGAAACCCTTAGTCACTATGATCGACTCCTCCGAAGTGGATGAGACCGGCTGACCCTGAGGTTGCCATTGCGTTTCAAGCAGACCTGGAGAGTCAACATTCTGGACTAAAGCACAAGCTTTGGGATAGCAGCACAATGTTGGTCAATTTCCTTATCGGATTTCCACCCTTGGGGGGCAGTAATTTTTCCCGCAAAGCCACCAATTTTAACTATGATAAAACACATTTTAGAGTGATCACATTTCACCCCAAAAGGGGATGTGGCTCCTTTATAACCATCTTCCGGGGGGTAATGCTTACAGAAGACTGTCAAAATAGTGCTTTGCTGGAGTATTCACATATTCAGGGTTTTTGGACAATTTCAAGGTTAAATTACCAATCCCATGGTTTTACAGCTCCCAAATCAGCATGGCACCAAAATCGGAGTGGTGCAGATTTTCCTGAGGAAGGGACCCAAACAGACTTGTCCTCCTCACATCCATGGGTGTAACACCACAGTAACCTCTGGAAGTGAAGACACTTGCAGTGGACAGATGCACAATTTAACAGATGATGCAGCATCAGTTATTACAGGGATGGACTTTACGCTGTTTGAGATATGCCCTTAGGGGTGACTATCTTACTCTTATTGAGTCACATGCTCACTGGCCTGTGCTTATAACTTAAGCTCTTGTTGTTTAGTTCTTATCTGAGTCTGTCATATAGCTGACATTGCTCTGCCCCCAGCTTTTACACACACCTTAGATCACATGCTGGACCTTTATACTTCCACGCAGAGTACCGATGCCTTTCAGTCTATTTTGTCGTGATGGCCCAGAATCTACACTCCAAAATCTTTAATCATTTGTTTTGCGATTGTATATCCTAATTTTGGGATACATGCCCAGGGAGTCTGCACATTGCCTAAAGGAAGCTTTTTTTGATTACTGGCCAAATACAGGAAATGGACCAAGCATGACAACGCATGAGTAACAGAAAAAAAACAAAAACAAAAGGAAAAAAAGGTGGAATGAAATTAAAACGCTGGGGACAAAAATAACAGCAAAATAATAACAAAAGATGCATTCAGGACATAGGACATTTACAAGCACAAAGTGCACAATGACGGTTATTTACAAATACACAGCAGTCCTTCAAGTCAAGTTGTTGAACAAAAAATAAATTCATAATATAAAGACAGGTAAAAGACTGAAACGGGGTCACGTTGCTCCAAAGATGACAGTTAACATATCCACGCTTCCCAAAATCCGAAATGTGCGTGTGGGAGTGTGTGAGTGTTTTTTTTTCCTCTTTTTTTACATACATAAAGTTATTTTACTGCTAATATTTTTACACTAATACTGGTGGAGTGGAGGGCGGGGTCCTCCCTCTCGAACCCTCAGCCAGACCCTTCACAGGCAGGGCGACAGGCAGCTGTACACATGCTTGCTCTCTCTCCTTTGCAGGAGGCCTGGGGTGTAATGGGTGGGGCTTGGGGGGGTAGGGAGAGCGGGGTTTTTTGGGGTTGGGGGGTGCCATCACCAGTCTGCGTCCTCCTCTATGTAATAGTCAGGAGTAGAAGTACCATCGAAGAGCCCCGGGTCCAGGGACTTGCGCTGTTTTCCTCGGGCGAAGACTCGTGACAGAGAACCCAAGCCCATCTTCTCCTTCTTCTTCTTACGCTTCTGGTCTTCCAGGTCTTCTAGAGACTGTGGCCAGATCAGGGGAGAGTTAGAAGATGAAAGGGGAGGAGGATAAAGAGAGAGAGAGAGAGAATACCAATAGAGAGGGGAAAAAACAAGAGAGAGTGAAAAGAGACAGTGTCACCGACGGGCAGCTTCACAGTCTGTAGCTGAAGATTAAAGATGGTTTCTGTCATTACTAAAGGATTAGCTTGAATGGAGGCAGCATGACACTTACAGGAAGCACTGGGGTCAAAGGTCATCTGAACCCACTTAAGCGAGCTGATACAAAAAAAGTACAGAGCTTCCTAGCTGCGTTGCAACACTGAAAAGTAAATTCTGAGGGTAAAACCCCATTCGCCGCCTGACAGAGTGCAAGGTAGAGGTCGCGGACACACTCGGGAACAATGCGCTATCGATTTCCCAGTTATCCCGCTATCATTAGCCAATGCACATGGACATCAGCAGGCCAACAAAGTGAAAGGAAAAGCACTGGGGGCAGACGGAAACTGCAGAGGAATTCCCCCCCCCCCCCAGGAAGCTCTTACGTTGCAGAGAGAGTGCGTCCGGTGCCGAGGGGAGTTGATGTCGCTGGGTGTGGAGGAGCGGTCGCCCTCGGCAGCCGAGGCGTCCGAGATGATGGAGGGTTGGCGTGAGTGACAGGGGCTCACCCTCACTGCCGCTGAGGGAGGAACAGTACCACACTGTCAATTATGGGCCTAGTGCTAAGCAATATGCTAGCAAGGCTAAAAAGCAAGGCTAAATGTCATTCAGACATTTATTTCACCTAGCTGATGACATTCCCATATGCTAATGCTGCTAATTGAACTTGCTGTGCTAACAGTGTGGCTACATCTAACGCTCATTGACTTGGCTGACGGTCCCATGCCGAGTAAGGTACAGTGTGATAACAACAGCAGAACACCCACACGGCTGAAAAAGACAAAAATTACCTGGGTGGAAGTTAGTTAACAAGAGGAGACTGGATTATATTACATATTCAGATAAGCAGTAATAATGCATGTCTGAACACATTTATGAGTGATCATCCTCCTGGCTATTTTGAACTGAAGAATGTTTCTGCAAAATACAATTAATTTGTCATACAGCTTAATACTTTGTTGGTGTTCCTACCGTTTGCTGACCAAGGGGCAGATTTCAGTCATATAAAGCATGGTCCCCATTAAGAATACTGTGGTATAAAACATCCGGCTCCCACTGAGAATACTGTGGCGTAAAACACTCGGTGCCCACTGAGGACAGTGGTGTAAAACACCCAGTTACTATGGAGGACACAGTGGCATATAACGCCTGGTTACCATGGAGAACACAGTGACGCAAAACAGCCAGTTTCCTTTGAGAATACAGTGGTGCAGGACACCTGGTACCCAGTGACAGGACAGTGGGCAGTGGTGTAAAACAGCCGGTTGCCATGGAGGACATAGTGATGCAAAACAGCCAATGCAGCACACCTGGTTACCATGAGAACATAGTGGTGTAAAACGTCTGGTTTCCTTTGAGAATACAGTGGTGCAAAACGTCGGGTTTCCTTTGAGAATACAGTGGTGCAACACACCCGGGTTCCATTGAAAACATTGTGGTGAAAAACACCTGGTTCCCTTTGACTGGTGCACACTGGTGCAAAAGCCTCAGTTCCCAAACAAGATTGGGTGGTCCCACCTTGCCTGTCGGCGGGGTGGGGAGTGTGTCCGTGGTACAGCGTCTGCTGGCTCTGCCGGATAGCGGCTGTGAGGGGCAGGTCCGCCTGTACCACCCACTCCTGGTTGCCATTGACCACAGCCTCTGTGGGCATGGCCAGGGAGTGCCGCTTGGGCACGTCCTTAGTGAGCGTTGCCAGGGACTGCTTTGCCTGTGGGAGGGGAGGTGGGGGGTGGAATAAACACACACAGGATTGTCAGCCTAGAGACCCTAACAGAATGAAAGCTGTGCTCAGAGGACTCCAGTAAAATGCTATTTGGGCAGTCTTTTGTAAGGATTCCCCCCTGGAAGAGGGATATGAGCCACATCCCCTTTTAGGCATCCAACAGCTTATCAGTTATATGACATTTTGTTGTTGTTGTTCTGAACAATCTGTGTCGCACTCTGCCACTGACAGTTGGGGAGGTGTGGAGGATGCCTGCTGGCTGTGTTTACTGACAGCGCTTGCAGATAGAGAGGGAGGGGGCAGCGCTGGAGCCGCCATTGCATAACAGTCAGCAGCTATAGCTGCTTTCTGGGATTTTCACTGCAGCCTAAGGCTGCCTCCTAGTACTTGAGTGTGGGGTGTAGAGGAGTGCAGCGGGGTGGGCCTGGACGTGAGCTTCAAAAACCCCAACCAGGGCCCCGCTTAAGCACCTGCGGGAATACCTCTAGGTTTTAATTATCCTGAAGTCAGAAAGTCGCATTGTTTTACCTTTGAACAACGTTCAAATGTGCCTGATAATTGTCCGGTGAAATGACTGCTTGCTTGCCTGATTGATTGCTTGACAGAAAGAGCGAGCGAGAGAGAGTGAGAGAGAGAGAGAGAGAGAGAGCGAGAGAGAGCGATAGACATACAGACACAGATAGATCGATAGATAGATCGATTTGGCAGGTTAGGAGACAGTGAGCAGAAGGTCTCAGGTTCAAATCCCAGGGGTGGCAGAGTGACCCTGCTCTGCCAAAAGAAAAATGTATGTTGCTTTGGATATAAACATACGCTAAATAAAACGGCATATAGATCCAATTTTTAACCAAATAACGGGATAATAATAATGGAAACTACTCAGATTAAAATTTTGGTCAAAAAGCTTTTTCTGGGATTTGAAGTGGCCTTGCAGCTAAAAACAAAGCTACCAATACCCACTAATCCTATGAACAAGGACAACATATGATGCAATAAATAGTACAGGAGTGGAAAACAGACACACAGGCATTGCAAACCTGGGAGCACAGCAACACGCTATCACAGTGCATGGAGGTGCAACCAGAATCAGTGAAAAACCCATGTTCATTACACCAAAACCAAAATCAGTCTCCCAGGACAACCCCGAACCACAACCATAATTACACATGCAGGGAAGTCACTTTCTATAGGCACTCCAGACAGTCACCACATCACTCTGCTGGCATCAGATTGGTTACACCCTGATCACGCCTTCTGATGGAATCCCAAAACATAATTATAATTGATAACAAATCAGTTTTGCCATTTCGGCAGACCTTCCGGGGCCCTGAAGAGAGGGAACCGGTGCTTCTTTGCTCATGCCCAAGATCCGGGCCAAAAATAAGCAAGTGCAAGATCAACCACAAATGGGTCAGGATAACTGGCAGACGGCCACGTGCAAATTGGGTTCCCAGACTCTCCAGTTGATTACCATACACTGGGAGGTGGGGGCAGGGGTGTTCAGAGCAAGTCCAATCCCAGGCTGAAAGGAAGGGAAAGGTGTTTGGGGGGGGGGGGTTGTGGGGGGGTAAGAGGGCAGCTGGTCTTACCGCCTTGGCCCTAGGCGAGGGCTCCTTCTCCACAGGGCGATCAAACACCCGGTACTCCATTTTCTGAGCCACACAGTTATTTATCTGAGGAGACAGGCCACACGCACACACACAGACACACGCTCACGCTGAAGGTCCACCAGTGACAGGCTGCTATCGCCAGAGTCCCAGCAGCATTAAATAAAATAAAAAATAAAATAAAACCGACACAAGCAAGGAAGGGACCACAGGCCGACTTCCTCCGAGACTCAAACGCTATATGCTCGGTTACCTGTCTCTGCGGTAACAGCAGAGTCTCCCGCGACTCAGTGCTGCCAGTCTGAGGGCGGACTCGGAGCTCGCTAATGAACGCCTTATGTGTCAGATGTGTCTTTTAGCCTGGAGGATGTGGGGGGGTGGGGAGGTTCTCCTGCCTCAGTTGCTCAGTGGGAGCTTGAGGGATCCTCGGAGTGGTGCATTTATCGCAGGCGGGGGGCCGCCACGATGACAATGCAGGGGATGCTGGGTAAACGGAGGCACTCTTTCAGACTGACAGGCAGCAGAGGGCCCAGCTGAGAGGTGGGGGGTGTTGTAACAGAAACCTGGCCTGAGAGGATCCATCAGCCCTGAAACGCCTCTAATGGGTCTGAGGAGGGCAGTGCTGCTGGCACATCCAGGGGCGTCTCTCTATGGCTGTTTTTCATATATGCGCCTCTCAGCGTATGTGTATGCGACTGTTCTTATATGTTTCCGGGTGTTTGTGTGGGAAGTGACTGGGCTGTCTCTTAGCGTGTTAATGTGTGTAGTATATGCATATCTGCGCGTGAATAAACAGGTTTATATTCAGGGGCAATTCTAGGATTCTTCAAGTTGGGGGGCGTAATTCATTCAGGGGACCAACCTTATCATTAGCCAATGATATGTTCTGAACTGGTGAGTGACAGGGGAGGGGGCACCCTGGAGGCCAATCAGCTTTTAGATGGGGCCAGTGCCCATGTGGGCGCGCCCCTGTATACAGCCCTGTTCATATATCGTTTTGCGTGACTGGGTGTGTGTGTTCTTACCATGGCCAGCTCAGCCTCTAGCTCCTTGATCCTGTTCTCCTTCAGGTCCAGCTGGCTGCGGAGTGCCCCGGCGTGTTCCGTGGCCTCTTTGGTCTGCCTCCGCAGGTCCCACTTCTCCCTCTCCAGAAGATCCTTCTCCTTGGCCAGGGCCTTCACCGCATCCTCGCTCTCCTGCGGGATGCATCTCCAGCTCCATCAAATGGAAATGAGTCACAACCTCAAAAGCACCACAAGGTCCAGCGGGCACCAGTGTACATGGGAGTGAGTCACATCCCAGAAAATTGATGTTATCAATTCCCTACATTAACCAAAATGAGCTTACCTCATCTTTTTTTGTTTGAACCTAAGGTCCTATTAAAGCCTATTAGATTTATAGTAAGCTAATGAACACTAAATTAATGTGCTAACAGTTAATTATAAAAAAAAGTCTTATAAAGGGTACATGGAGGACTATGTGATATCAGCTGTCTGTGCGTGGCCATAGTTTTTTGGCAAACGTGTCACTAGGGGGCGCTATGAGGATGAATACTGATGGCGGGTTTGTGGCCTACTTTTCTGTGCTGCTCGTAGTTGCGGATGAAGTCCCTCAGCTGCTCCTCGCGGCTCTCCAGCGTGGTGTACAGCTGCTGCATCTGGTTCACCAGGTCGGCTTTCTCTGCCTTCAGCCTCTTGCGGTCTGCTTTCATCGCTGCGGGCAAAGAGGGCCGGGTGCCGTCGTCAAACCCCCTCGGAATCGGACCATGCCACCCCGTCGGCTCTACCTTCATACACACTTGTTGTTTGAGACGAGACGAGCACCGGATATCAATGCCCCCGAATTCAGTTTGATTCCATTAAAAACATTTCGCTCCCCAACATGGTCATTCCAATGACCTTGACGTTGGCTCTAGAAAACAACATTACAAGTAGGCAAATTTGTGAGGAATGCAATATCAAGGAGTTTGTCTTCTAAAGTACATAGACTCTGTGTTTGTTTGCAGACTCCATCTGTATTCAGAAAATATGCCTGTACAGATGTGAGGGCTTGTAGGACTTAGTGTGCATGCAAATTGTTCTGACAGCAATATCACATTATGAGCAGGGAACCTGTATTGCAAAAACGCAAATGACAAGGAGGGGTGTGTGAAAACAGGGTGCAAACACAAAACTGAGCCAACAGTCTTTTTAAGGAATGAGGATTTCGATCTATAAATGCACCCCTTCAGTGTCATACACTTCCACTCTCTGCAGGGCAGGAAGATCATCAGCAGAACCCGCTTTGGGCTTCAGACATATCCAGATTAGGTGTATTCAAAATCTGAAAGGTAAATTACATAATAAGACATTTTTTCTCCCATTAAAACTCATCTTTTCTCTCTTTTACTGTAAGCCCATATTAAGTTAAATGCTCCAAACCAAATCACTGACCAAAGTTTTGTAAGCACGAGAGCTAAACTGCACCTATTAAACAGAGAGCGATCATAGAGAAAATCTCTATGGTTCCTCATGCCTCATGGGTTATAATAGATGGGAAATGAAATAATGAAACTGTTTCATTAATAACTTTGTTCTCGGTAGCTTTCCCTACGTGACGCACCATTTTTATCAATTTGTGCATGCAGGCCATCTGAAGTTATTTCAGTGAAGCAGCTCTCAGCTGTGGGAGGTGTTTCTCTAGAGCAGGGCTGGGCAATCTCATCCGCAAAGGGCCGGTGTTTATGCAGGTTTTTGGGATAGCCTTTAGGTTAGCTGCTCAAACCCAGGTTTGAGGACTCACCTGCCAATCGGTACTCTAATTCGTAACCTAATTAGGGAGCTGTAGAGAAAACCCGCACACACAGTGGCCCTTTCTGGATAAGATTGCCCACCCCTGCTCTAGAGGGTCCCCCCCCCTCCCATACTCGCTGAATATCTCCTAGGCCGAGAGACCTACTGACAGCTTCCGTTTTCCATGTTTACACCAGACATCTAGGGTGTTTCTCAAAACCAAGATCACAAAGATCGTACTTGTGATCTTGACAAACTTGCCTCCCAAGAATGAACTTGGGGTGCAATGAATCGTGGGATTGGTTCAGGGAGGATCATTTATATTTGGAGCAGGGCAAAAACAACATCTGGGGATTTTTACCATCCTCTATACTACTGTTCTTGAGTATAGGAGCTGTACTTCGGCAATGGAAGACGACGTAAAATGGGTACACGAGAACACAAGTACAGTCAAGTATGCATATTGACAAACTGTAGTGTAGCAGAGGAAGCTGGGCGGAGCAGGTGACACAGGGGTCAAAGTTCAGCACAGAGCATGTTGTATCCAGCTGATAAATGCAGGCTTAGAAGAGCCTCAACTATCACCTAGAACAAATGACAACATTAAGTAACTTCAGCCCGGCACTCTGGTGCTATTAACCACCTGTTATTCTGCTTGCTGAAGAGGTCATTTTCAAGCTTAATCCAGTTAAACTGCTAATTTCTCTGCTGGGCTGATATGCCCCTCCCCCTCCTGTGCCATGTGACCACAGATAGACATGTGGCAGACACCCCCACTGCACTACTAACACACGGGTATTTGGGGACCTAGGCTGTGTCGCTTAGTGGGTAAAAATAATGTATGTTCACAGAAGAGCTGAACAAATGCCAGCTCTCTGGTCACATGCCTCTCCATCAACTGCTGGGAAGGTCATTATTTCTAAGACGCAGACAGTCAGACATACACACACAGGCACACACACACACAGACGAACTTCTATATGTGTTTTGCTGGTCAGTGAATGTTTCTGGAAATCTACCATAACCAAACATGGCGACAGACTCTTGCAAATTGGAAAAATAGGACTCAAAAGGTCCAAAGTTTCATATAAAAGTAGTTCAGGCCAAGGACCACGAGTGAACTTCAAAACACAATCCAGTATTACTTTATTGCCTAATTTTCGGTTTAAATTAACTTACAGTTCATCTGAATTATTTGGCTGGCTGGTTTACTGATGCTTACATCACTTCAGTACTAGTTCTCTACCCAGACACAACAACTGCATGTCTGCAGGGAACAGACAGGCCTCAAAGCTGACTTCCTGTCTGCAGAGTGCCCACCACACCAGGGGCCGATAAACTTCTCTGGGGCTCTAGGCTGAGCAAGAGCAATTGAGCATTTTTTTCTGAGCCGAAAGAGAAACTATGCAACATCAATATTCCAGTAATCACTGATTGGGGGGGTTGAATACCCGTGGTAAAATTTTATGAGGTTTCGCTGGGACCCCAGGAGCCTGGGATAGGCTATGCATTAATCCACCCCTGCGCCACACACAAAAAACTGATTTTTCATGCCATTTTCCAGGCAGCTGGGGTCTGGTTTTTCTCACCAATCACATTGATGGTTTAAAGGGTGAAAATAGACAGTATTTTAAGAATTCCCCATACATAAAACATGGAAACATTAACAAACTAGAAGTTACCCCGAGGCCATGTTTAAAACTTAAAAACTAAATATTTGGGTTCCTCTTGGCAGAAATTCAGTGACCACAGTTAGTGGAAATTACCGTAGGGATCTACAGTGAAACAGGTGAATTTCCCCAGAGTGCAAATATTTGGCCAAATGAATTTCAAAAAATTTAGCAATTTAGGATTCATAATTTATTTCTTGTGATGTGGTGGATTACCTATGTTACAGTAGTGAACGATTTTGTTACGAGAGCAGAGCAAATAATTGAAATGGACCGAAGTCTAGAGCCAAAAATCAATTTAAGTGCAGCGTAATTTAGTAGAAGACTGGCTCCGGAATTAATAAGTACTGATACACTTATCCACTAATAAAACACAGGCATTTCATCACGGCCAGCGATGAGCAGGGCAACAGCCGTCATAAGCACCCAGTGCTAACTGTTTCACAGGTACAGCGTTATTCGCGCACATAGCAGTGTTTGTTTAGGCAGCGGGTTAGGACACTGTCTGTGATCAGTAGGTCTTAGGTTCCAATCCCATCTGGTTCCAATTCTGTGGTTTCACTGCTGGGCCCTTTATTAAGGGTCTTATTGCTCCAGGAACTGGCTGACCCTGCTCTCTCAATTGTATGTCACTTTGGGTAAATGCAGTCTGTTAAATAAACTAATTTAAGTAGTGCAAAAAGCCAGAAATAAAGAGAAAAGGAGTCAAAAAGTCCTTTAGCAGTTGGGGTGAAAGGTGATTAATCATCATTGTTGACACACCGCAGCACACAGTGCACAACAATTAAATGTGTCCTCTGCATTTACTGTAACTCATGTGTGACACAGCAGTAGGCAGCTAATTCATCGTCCAGGGAGCAGTGCTTGGGGACGGTACCTTTTTCTCAGGTTACCGCAGTGGTACTTGCAGGTCAGGGATTCAAACTGGCAACCTTTTGATTACACATTCGCTTCCCCAACCATTAGGCCACCACTGCCTCTGGGAGTTCACGATGGACACCGCTTCCCTTGGAGCATGCTAACACAGTTATGGATTGTCAGAACGTCAGAAACTAGTGGGTTTGAAAGGAAAGTAAAGCATTGTATTATTCGGCTCTAATGAACCACAAGAGGTGGTTAGCAGGTGGGCCCGTTGTGATGCTGTGTCCATACTGAGAATGCTTCAGGAACCAAGCTCTGGGGTGAAACACCAACACCACGTTGTACCTATCTGTGAGGTACTTTTATATACTAATCCTCCCCCATCAATGCCATCATCTGCATCACCATGCAATTCCTCAACTGTAGTGGAATTTTGCACTTTTGTTCAAGAAGAAAAGCCTCCATTTCTTTGAGGTTTGAAAGCGGTAGAAATCTACTGACATTCTGTGCTCCAGAACTCCCCAAAAAGATTCAGCGACATTTAAATCTGGGGAAGTCAGTGAAGGAGTTTGGCCTCACTCTGGAGTTCATGAAAACATCCTTGCATTTTTAGCACTGTGTATGCTGTAGGGCTGCACTATATAACACTGTGGTATAATCCCTATGTGCGCATGCATAATCATCGCTAGGGCTTTAGGAATTGGCAGTAAAAATTTCCCCCAATGCCAGATTTTACTATTTGGATGTTTTCTTACGTCCACAATTTGATAAGCAGATTAGTAGTATGCCTAAAATATCATTAGTGATCTGTATAAATTGGGCGTATCCTTATATTTACTAAATGTGTCAGCCTTTAAACTGCAAAAAATATTGCCACACCTCAGACATCTTTTATCTTGTTTAACCACAACATCTCCTCCTTTAGTAGATGCTGTGGCTGCTGAGCTGTCCCTTTCTTCACCGCCACTTCAGTGCTTATCGCTTCCACGTTATCCCAAAACGGTAGCATGCGGCACGCTCTGTTAACAGAATTTAATTATCCTAAGGATACCCCAAATGTATACAGATTACTAACTTCTGGGTGTCACAATACACCTCTCACTAATATTTTAGGCATCTGACTAATCTGCTTACCAAATTATGGGCGTAAGTAAATGTTTGTATAGCACAGAAAAGCCAGCAGGAAGTAGTGTTTGCTACCCACAATCCACCTTGTGCTATAAAATGGCCTCCTCTTCTTGGACTCATTAGTCCATATTGCTCCTTTCCGGTTTTCCTGCTCCTTTACACTAGGTTATGTGTTTTTGTGCACTGGCCTTGCATACAAGTGATTTCTGATTTGTAGCCCAGCCATAAACTGTAGCTTTGTGAAGCTCACAATATATAATCCAAGTTGTAACTGGATCACGAAGGTGCTGACTGAGTTCAGCAGTTATTTTTGAGGCTGTTTCTTGTTTCTGACAATCCCGTTAAGCGTCTGTCTGTCCCTGCTGCCAAGCTTCAATCACTGTGCCTCAAACGCAATTGTGCGTTTGACAAACGCCCTCATGAGTTTCGGGAGTGTTCCCCTGGACACATTAAATCACTTTGCAGTTTTTGAAATCATTGTACTGGCAATTCAGGGACCGTTTCCTCGGGACTCTTTAGAACATGAAAACACATATTAAGCTGCTGATTTTCAAACTTCATTTACAACCGATATGTATTACTAATTGGTTGTTAAAATAATATAATTCACCTTCGTAACCTCATTTGTAACTGTGATTTACTTCTTCCTGTGGTGTATCCTTTAGAAAGCAAAGAGCTATTGGAGCTCCTACCATCTCAGTCACATAGCATAAACACACACCTGCTCATTATACCAGCGCGCTGTATAATTGAAAGTAATCTTCAGCCGTTCTAATTGTTTGGAAGTTTCTGTACACAAAGCTGCATAACTACCATCTCTGAGCCAAGACAAAAACTCAGCCATTGCGGTCTCCTCGGGGTTGGGGGTGGGGGGAGAATTACAGGGCGTCACAGACTACGCAAGAATCAGTGCGGGTGGCGATGATGGCCCGATCAAACCCATCACAGCACTTCACTTCCTCCATGATCTAGCACCCGAACTGTTACACTGATCCTCCCCGCCGTAATTGCATCTATGCCGCCACACGCTGGACACAGCGGGAGCAGACCGTGCCCAGCATCTCCAGCGAACGGGAGCGCCACCTGCTGTTCGCTGGCAGTGACACGCGCTTATCAGTGACGTGCGCCGAGCTTCATGGCAGCTGAGGCGCTCTCTTTCAGAACTAAATTTATAAAAAAAAATACGGAGTGCTATAGTGAACTTGATTTTCTGATTTTTAGCCAGCGTGCCGGCAATAATAATCCCGTGGGGCTCACGCACGCCCCCTTCAGTGAGGCAGAGGTACTGGATGCCTCACCTTGTGCTTTTTCTTTGCAGTTTTATATCAGATCTGCAAGGCTAAATTTGTTATACACATAAGCAAAGCATATGACCTATTCTATATAAAGTGAGTACATATAATATACATGTTTGCGTGTACAAACATGACATTGGTGACATACGTTGAGAAAGCAGAAGGTGTGCGCTCGGCGCGGTCAGTGAGGGAGCGCGCGCCGGAAAATGAGGCTCCTCTCTATCGGAACGGGAAATATGCAAATCCAGCGATTTTAAACCACTCTTGCTCATTTGGACCTCCTAATCAAATGATCGGTTTATGCTACCTATAGGGAGGGCTGGCCCTGGGTGGAATCAAGGGTACCCTACAAGATCGCAGGCAGTACATGGTTAGGGACAACAGCCTACGTGTGTCTCTGGAGGGTTAATGGTGTAGTAAATAACCACTGTTTACATGTAGCTAAGTCTACACATAATGAAATCTACTGTCCACTCAGTTTCCTATATTAGAAAACCATACACATCAGTGAAGGGTTTATCTAAGTTTCCCGTGTGCGTGCGGCTTTGTAATTATTACAGTGTGGGGACCCAATGTCCCCACAATGTGATAAAAACCTGCTACTTTTTACCTTGTGGGGACATTTTTTCAGTCCTCACAAGGATAACTTCAATTATATAAAAATCTGTGTCTGCAATCGAAAAACTAAAAATGCCAAAAGTTTCATATTTTGTTTGGTTATTTATGGTTAAAGTTAGGACTGGGTAGGGGTTAAGGGTGTCATAGTTGGGATCAGGGTTATGTCCATAGGAATGAATGGAGTGTCCCCATAATAAAAGGAGTACATGGACTGTGTGTGTGTGTGTTAGTGTGTGGGGGGGGGCATGCATGTGCCAGTGCCTGATGATGGATTGGCATCCCATCTGGGGTGTTCTCCAGCCCTGTGCCCTGGGGTCCAGGTTCCAGACTAAGCGTGACCCTGTACCGGATAAGCAATTACGGAAGATGGATGGGTGTGTAGGTGAAATGTTGTGCAAAAAATTAATCTGAATTAGCCTAAATTACCTGAAATAAAGGTGTCTTGAGGGCAGCTAAAGTAACTGGAGGCTTATATTGGTGGCCGACATGACCTGAACCAGTTAACCTACGGCTCAAATGAGTAGGCTGCTTAAGCAATCATAAGTCGGGCATATGTACAGTAATAAACCTGAAATTATGGCTTGCAGGTACTCCTCTGTCAGACACATATTTAGCACTCGTAGGAAGCCCGTTAAGGAAGCCTCCGCTGACTCCATGGAGGACATGCCCCCACAAATCATCCACAGGACACAAATCTACTCCGGTCTGACTGAACAGCACACACTACACCTTGACACCCGATGCCAAAGATCTGCACGCTAGCGAAATTCAGCCTGGATTGTGTCCTGCTGTCCGTGTAGCACCGCTGAAATGTCGGCGTGAATGAAATTCCCTCTGAGCCAATCAGCACAGGCAGCCATGGTGGAGGCCGAAGTCGTCCTGTTCTTTGGGAACAAAGGGCCGACAGGGATGGTCATTAAACGCCTACAAAAGGCCCTTTTTTGTCCTGTAGCCATCACCAGTTCAGGAACGTTGAAGCCAAGCTGTAGATCATCATGTTAATGTCCACGGTCGGCAATTAAAGTCTCACAGGAAGCTTCAACTCGGAGAGATTTCTCTTCATTCTGTTAAATGAGGACTTTTGTCTCTGGGCCTGGCGAGCTGCTCCCAATCTGCTTTGAAAGCCGGCCTTAATCTGGCAGCCGTTCCCAGCCTTTTGCCCGCTTCTCACCAAGCATGCCAGTCATTATGGTGGAGGGAAGATCCTCAAGCACAGCGGAGACTCTCGCTCATTTGCATGGGGGCAGTAGTCAGTTACAAATCAAGATCGCACCTGAGATGAATCAGTCATTTATCCATCCATCCATCCATCCATCCATCTCCTGTACCCGCCTTTGTCCTACTCAGGGTCACAGTGATCCGGAGCCTTTACCAGAAGCAACGGCCGCAATGTGGGATATAATCCAAGATGGCGTGCCAAAAGAATCTGCATAAATATTTCCTAACAGTTATAATTCAGAAAAGTGAAATTATTTTTAGAAAAAATAATTTAAGATGGCTGCAATCATACCTTCTGCTTATGAGGGGTAGACAGACTAGGTTAGAAAGGCTGGACATATGCACGGGGTAAACTGGGCTGTAGCCAATAGTTGTAGGGGGTGCCACATGCTTTTTCAGGTTGTTACAGCCGTATTATATGCTCTAGGAACAGCCACGAGAATGACTTTCAACCAGGGACCCGCCCTAAATTCAGCCCTCACAGAATTTACATAGGACCATTTGCAGCTAGTGAGCTAGAGAATAAGAATTCACTGATGTAAAAGGAGATCTGTGACAATGGCTCAGGTGGAACCTTCTTGTAGAACATGTCTCATCAGGTCACATCTCTCAGGAGTTCAAGTAGCCCTCTGCCGACAAACCAGTCGGAGATCTGCCCTGACGGAAGCTCGCGGCAATCAATCTCCATAACTTGTCAGAAACATGCTGCAGTAAACAAAGATGGTGCACAGCCTGCCTGCAGCAGCGGCAGTGGGGCTGCCGGAGCAAGCAGAGGGCAGATGGCGTGTCCGCAGAGGGGAGGAAAAACACAGCTGGACCACGATCCAGCACCTCGGCCTTCGCTCTGATGTACACACAAGAGCAAGGGTGGGCAATTCCGGTCCTGGAGGGCCGTGGTCCAGCACGTTTTGGTGATTTCCCTGCTCAGAAACACCTGGTTCA